>WNGS01163813.1:12104229-12116367 GCA_020271785.1 Procambarus virginalis
TGCTCCTGTGTGTTAAAACTAGTAGGGTAGGCTTACCATGAGCTATGGAAGGGAAAGCTCTCAGCCAGCTAACAGGAGTCAGCAGTCGTCTGCTCCTGTACCCACCTGTGTGTAAAACTAGTAGGGTAAGGCTACCATGAGCTATGGGAAGGGAAAGCTCTCAGCCTGCTAACAGGAGTCAGCAGTCGTCTGCTCCTGTACCCACCTGTGTGTAAAACTAGTAGGGTAAGGCTTACCATGAGCTATTGGAAGGGAAAGCTCTCAGCCTGCTAACAGGAGTCAGCAGTCGTCTGCTCCTGTACCCACCTGTGTGTAAAACTAGTAGGGTAAGGCTTACCATGAGCTATGGGAAGGGAAAGCTCTCAGCCTGCTAACAGGAGTCAGCAGTCGTCTGCTCCTGTACCCACCTGTGTGTAAAACTAGTAGGGTAAGGCTTACCATGAGCTATGGGAAGGGAAAGCTCTCAGCCTGCTAACAGGAGTCAGCAGTCGTCTGCTCCTGTACCCACCTGTGTGTAAAACTAGTAGGGTAAGGCTTACCATGAGCTATGGGAAGGGAAAGCTCTCAGCCTGCTAACAGGAGTCAGCAGTCGTCTGCTCCTGTACCCACCTGTGTGTAAAACTAGTAGGGTAAGGCTTACCATGAGCTATGGGAAGGGAAAGCTCTCAGCCTGCTAACAGGAGTCAGCAGTCGTCTGCTCCTGTACCCACCTGTGTGTAAAACTAGTAGGGTAAGGCTTACCATGAGCTATGGGAAGGGAAAGCTCTCAGCCAGCTAACAGGAGTCAGCAGTCGTCTGCTCCTGTACCCACCTGTGTGTAAAACTAGTAGGGTAAGGCTTACCATGAGCTATGGGAAGGGAAAGCTCTCAGCCAGCTAACAGGAGTCAGCAGTCGTCTGCTCCTGTACCCACCTGTGTGTAAAACTAGTAGGGTAAGGCTTACCATGAGCTATGGGAAGGGAAAGCTCTCAGCCTGCTAACAGGAGTCAGCAGTCGTCTGCTCCTGTACCCACCTGTGTGTAAAACTAGTAGGGTAAGGCTTACCATGAGCTATGGGAAGGGAAAGCTCTCAGCCAGCTAACAGGAGTCAGCAGTCGTCTGCTCCTGTACCCACCTGTGTGTAAAACTAGTAGGGTAAGGCTTACCATGAGCTATGGGAAGGGAAAGCTCTCAGCCTGCTAACAGGAGTCAGCAGTCGTCTGCTCCTGTACCCACCTGTGTGTAAAACTAGTAGGGTAAGGCTTACCATGAGCTATGGGAAGGGAAAGCTCTCAGCCTGCTAACAGGAGTCAGCAGTCGTCTGCTCCTGTACCCACCTGTGTAACAACAACAAAAGCCTGCTTCAATAAAAGGCTCACCCATGATTCAAGACTACCCCGTCCCTGGTCTTAACAACGTCGTGACAACTCAGTGATAAATCCTCATTCTTGAAGACGTTTGACCAACGTCTCCTAACACCTCATGCCTCTGTCCACCAAGCAGTAAATATGTATCTAAGAGTTAAGCAAATATTGTTGATGTTCGTGTATGGGCCAATAGGCTTTCTCCAATTTCCTTTATTTGGATATTGCCATGTTATCAAGTGGTTCAGATATGATAATTCAATCTTAAATGGCGTTCAAATCACTACTTGACCAATAGTCTTTCTCCAATTTCCTTTATTTGAATATTGCCATGTTATCAAGTGGTTCAGATAAGGTAATTCAATCTAAATGGCGTTCAAATCACGACTTGAGCAAGTTGATGAGCTGCTTCACACACAGCTCCTCCTTGGCCGTCTCCGCTCCCCTGGACGTTATACCCAGCAAAAAACAAACCTCGATTCAGTGGGCTCGTAAAATTCGTAACCCAGATAAGACCCGAATTCGAATCCTGCTTAGGTTACGCGCGGGATTCACTTCAAGAGATCATCGTAGCCTAATATATGTATTTTGTCGATGATTCAAAGCAGCTGGCGAGGGAAGCGCTCCACACTCCCGCCAGCGTTTAGGCTGCTGTTTGGAAATTCAATTCTTTCTTGACCAACAGCGCGGGGTTCACTGGACAAATGGTCCAGTAGACCATGGTTTACTGGACAAATGGTCCAGTAGACCATGGTTTACTGGACAAATGGTCCAGTAGACCATGGTTTACAGGACAAATGGTCCAGTAGACCATGGTTTACAGGACAAATGATCCAGTAGACCATGGTTTACAGGACAAATGGTCAGTAGACCATGGTTTACAGGGCAAATAGTCTGGTAGACCATGGTTTACAGGGTAAATAGTCTGGTAGGACCATGGTTTACAGGGCAAATAGTCTGGTAGGGCCATGGTTTACAGGGCAAATAGTCTGGTAGACCATGGTTTACAGGGCAAATAGTCTGGTAGACCATGGTTTACATAACAAATGGTCCAGTAAGGCCGTATAAGATACTTACGTAGCAGGGAACCGATTGATTGATAAAGATTAAGCCACCCAAGAGGTGGCACGGGCATGAATAGCCCATAAACGTAGCAGGGAACCATTGATGGTTGTTGTTGTTATAGATTCAGCTACACGGAACAAGTTCCAAGTAGCACGGGCTATGGTGAACCCGCAGCTTACCTGGCACAGGAGCGGGGCAAGTAGCACGGGCTATGGTGAGCCCGTAGTGGACTACCTGGTACAGGAGCGGAGCAAGTAGCACGGGCTATGGTGAGCCCGTAGTGGACTTACCTGGCACAGGAGCGGGGCAAGTAGCACGGGCTATGGTGAGCCCGTAGTTGACTTACCTGGCACAGGAGCGGGGCAAGTAGCACGGGCTATGGTGAGCCCGTAGTGGACTTACCTGACACAGGAGCGGGACAAGTAGCACGGGCTATGGTGAGCCCGTAGTGGACTTACCTGGCACAGGAGCGGGGCAAGTAGCACGGGCTATGGTGAGCCCGTAGTGGACTTACCTGGCACAGGAGCGGGACAAGTAGCACGGGCTATGGTGAGCCCGTAGTGGACTTACCTGGCACAGGAGCGGGCAAGTAGCACGGGCTATGGTGAGCCCGTGCTGCATAGTGCTTGCGTAACTGCTTCGTGAATCTTGCCCCACGTTCGTAAGTGCTTGCGTAACTACTTCGTGAATCTGGCCCCACGTTCGTAAGTACTAGCGTAACCGCTTCGTGACTCTGGCTCCAGATACGGATCTAGACTCAAACCTGCTGAGGAGTTGGAACACAGAATAAAGGGTTCAGAATCGCTCTTATGTGGCTACAAACATAACTCCTCATAATAACCCAGATCCATAGAGCACTCAAAGTTTGGCAGTGCAGGCTACTGTCACATGTTCCAGGTGACCTGCCAGAAAGTTGGAAAACAGTCAGCAGAGTGCTAAAAGACACAAATGTAGATAAACTAGGTGGGAGGCAACGTCTTTAACTTGGGAGTCTATACACCAGAGGGGGTATACAGGGTTTGGCGTGAGGGGCTCCGTTGAATTAAAGTGATGGCAGCATGAGAGACGCATGAGAGACGCATGAGAGCAGCATGAGAGACGCATGAGAGCAGGATGAAGGACGCATGAGAGTAGCATGAGAGACGCATGAGAGCAGCATGAGAGAAGCATGAGAGCAGCATGAGAGACGCATGAGAGCAGCATGAGAGACGCATGAGAGCAGCATGAGAGACGCATGAGAGACGCATGAGAGACGCATGAGAGCAGCATGAGAGACGCATGAGAGACGCATGAGAGACGCATGAGAGCAGCATGAGAGACGCATGAGAGTAGCATGAGAGACGCATGAGAGTAGCATGAGAGTAGCATGAGAGACGCATGAGAGAGCAGCATGAGAGTAGCATGAGAGACGCATGAGAGACGCATGAGAGTAGCATGAGAGAGCATGAGAGACGCATGAGAGTAGCATGAGAGTAGCATGAGAGACGCATGAGAGCAGCATGAGAGACGCATGAGAGTAGCATGAGAGACGCATGAGAGTAGCAGAGAGCAGCATGAGAGACGCATGAGAGCAGCATGAGAGCAGCATGAGAGCAGCATGAGAGCAGCATGAAGGGACACGTAAGGTAACAGCAGTGAAGGCAGGAGATGGCGGGCGGCAGAGGAAGCATTCACTCCGGCGGGATCGGTCCTGGGTAAATACCAGTAAATCCTCCACTCCCGCACATTCGTCATGCGGCGCACGGATTTATTTCACGTTTTTTTAATCTCTGTGCCTTCTCCACCCGCTGCCTCGTGGTGCCACAGTAACTATGCCTCACCCAGGGTGCTGTGGCATTGCCACGGTTGACATGGGGTGATTGTGGGTATGTTGGGGTGGGCTGGGTATAGGATGACGCACAAATGGAGCCACACGGGGTGCTGGTGCGTCTCTCAGGTACTACATGCCCAGAATGACGCACTAGAAGCACTACACAGGGGCACTAATGCGTCGCTGAACTACTACATGCCCAGAATGACGCACAAGAAGCACCACACAGGGCACTAATGCGTCGCTGAACTACTACATGCCCAGAATGACGCACAAGAAGCACTACACAGGGGCACTAATGCGTCGCTGAACTACTACATGCCCAGAATGACGCACAAGAAGCACCACACAGGGCACTAATGCGTCGCTGAACTACTACATGCCCAGAATGACGCACAAAAAGCACCACACAGGGTACTGGTGCGTTTCTTGTGCGTGTGTTTCCCTGTGCAAGGGGTCACCACGCCTGGCCGCCCCCACGCACCGGATAATATATTACAGAACGGGTATAACAATATACTCCTCAGGTATGCGGATAAGACTGAAAATTCATACTCTCCCTCGTGCTGATTTTGTAAACTTTTGGGGAAAACAGAAAAAAATCAGCATGGAAAATGTATCTTCATGGGCGCTTGCCAGCTGAGTGGACAGCGGTTCGGATTCGTAGTCCTGAGGTTCCGGGTTCGATCCCGGTGGAGGCGGAGACAAATGGGCAAAAGGTTTCTTTCTCCGTGATGCACCTGTTCACCTAGCAGTAAATAGGTACCTGGGAGTTAGACAGCTGCTACGGGCTGCTTCCTGGGGTGTGTAACGAAAAGGAGGCCTGGTCGAGGACCGGCCGCAGGGACGCTAAGCCCCGAAGTCATCTCAAGATAACCTTCTTAGAACAATGAAAGGAGTGACCTTGGAATGTTGACTTCAGTATTCGTTAAGGATAACTTAACGAATTAACCTTACCTAAGGTTACTTAATTAACCTTACCTAAGGTTACTTAATAACCTACCTAAGGTTACTCAATTAACCTTACCTAAGGTTACTCAATTAACCTTACCTAAGGTTACTCAATTAACCTTACCTAAGGTTACTCAATTAACCTTACCTAAGGTTACTCAATTAACCTTACCTAAGGTTACTCAATTAACCTTACCTAAGGTTACTCAATTAACCTTACCTAAGGTTACTCAATTAACCTTACCTGAGGTTACTCAATTAACCTTACCTAAGGGTACTCAATTAACCTTACCTAAGGTTACTCAATTAACCTTACCTGAGGTTACTCAATTAACCTTACCTAAGGTTACTCAATTAACCTTACCTGAGGTTACTCAATTAACTTATCTAAGGTTACTCAATTAACCTTACCTAAGGTACTCAATTAACCTTACCTAAGGTTACTCAATTAACCTTACCTAAGGTTACTCAATTAACCTTATCTAAGGTTACTCAATTAACCTTATCTAAGGTTACTCAATTAACCTTATCTAAGGTTACTCAATTAACCTTACCTAAGGTTACTCAATTAACCTTACGTAAGGTTACTCAATTAACCTTACGTAAGGTTACTCAATTAACCTTACGTAAGGGTACTCAATTAACCTTACGTAAGGTTACTCAATTAACCTTACGTAAGGTTACTCAATTAACCTTACGTAAGGTTACTCACCTTACGTAAGGTTACTCATTAACCTTACCTAAGGTTACTCAATTAACCTTACCTAAGGTTACTGAATTAACCTTACCTAAGGTTACTCATTAACCTTACCTAAGGTTACTCAATTAACCTTACCTAAGGTTACTTAATTAACCTTACCTAAGGTTACTGAATTAACCTTACCTAAGGTTACTGAATTAACCTTACCTAAGGTTACTTAATTAACCTTACCTAAGGTTACTTAATTAACCTTACCTAAGAATACTTAATTAACCTTACCTAAGGTTACTTAATTAACCTTACCTAAGGTTACTTAATTAACCTTACCTAAGGTTACTGAATTAACCTTACCTAAGGTTACTTAATTAACCTTACCTAAGGTTACTGAATTAACTTTACCTAAGGTTACTTAATTAACCTTACTTATATTTGCAGTGTTCGTGGTGTTAGGTGTGTGACCTTGCTCATATCAACTCCAGTATTAATGTTAGGAAAAGGTCATTAAAAGGGAACGGGCTCACCATAGCCCGTGCTACATGGACACTTCATTCTGAGTAGCTAAATCTACAACAACAACAACAACAACAACAACAACAACAACAATCCTTAGAAGCATTACATTAATCTTTTTTGTGGATCTTAGCTTTACATATTTACGGCACTTATTAAGGCTTTGACCTTTAAATGGTCTCAATGGTTTCTTGTTAAAGGACCTGACCTTAAACTGTTTTCTTGTTAAAGAACCTGACCTTAAATTGCTCTCTTGTTAAAGGACGTGACCTTAAACTGCTCTCTTGTTAAAGGACCTGACCTTAAACCGCTCTCTTGTTAAAGAACCTGACCTTAAACTGCACTCTTGTTAAAGGACCTGACCTTAAACTGCTCTCGTGTTAAAGACCCTGACTTTAAACTGCTCTCGTGTTAAAGACCCTGACCTTTAAATGTTGACAATAGCACCTGTTAAGAACCTGACCTTAAGACGCTCACAACCCCCAGTTAACAATCTGACCTTTACATAAACCGCAAGAAGCTCATGAGTAATGAATGTTGAAGATTATAGTTAAGTATAGTTAAGTGTTATAAGTAAGTATTATAGTTAAGATTATATATTAAGTATGTGTAGAATATCTCCCGTGTTGATGGCCCATACACTTGGGCTGGACGGTAGAGCGATGGTCTGGCTTCATGCAGGTCGGCGTTCAATCCCGACTGTCTACAAGTGGTTGGGCACCATTCCTTCCCTCCGTCCCATCCCAAATCCTTATCCTGACCCCTTCCCAGTGCTATATAGTCGTAATGGCTTGGCGGTTTCCCCCTGATAGTTCCCTTCCCGTGTTGAACATCCTGCATATATGCAATATTAAGTGTCCTTTGATTAGGTTAAAGTTGTATAAGCTTCAGTGAACGCGCTTAACGGAGGATGATAACGTTAATCTCACAAATTAGAAACCTGTCATATGATAGACCTAAAAAAATAGACTGATAGACTAGGAGGTGCCTCGTATGGGCCAATAGGCCTTCAGCATTTACCTTCATTCTTCATATGCAGGCGAGGAGTCACAATAACGTGGCTGAAGTATGTTGACCAGACCACACACTAGAAGGCGAAGGGACGACGACGTTTCGGTCCGTCCTGGACCATTCTCAAGTCCATTGTGAGTCTTCATTGTGAAACTCACAATTGTGAGTCTTATGAGTCTTCATTCTTCATGTTCTTTCATATTCTTAAAAGCTAACTTTGCACTCTCTAGAAAGGTGAAGAGTTAGGGGTGACGTGATTGATGAATGGACATAGCAAAGGGGGGGGGGGGTAATAATAGGGCATTGACAAATCAACACAAAATACAACACTAAAAATTGGGATATAAATTGGATAAGTTTAGGTTTAGGAAAGACCTGGGTAAATACTGGTATGGAAATCAGGGTTGTTGATTTGTAGAACAGATTACCAGGTACTGTAGTAGACGAGGATTCTTGTGGTGTTGTTTCAAGCGCAGGTTAGACATACTGTATACGTGAATAAGTTTTAGGTGGATAAGAGCTGCCACTTATGAGCTTATAGGTCTTCTACACTTAATTGTTAAGTTATATATATATATATATATATATATATATATATATATATATATATATATATATATATATATATATATATATATATATATATATATATATATATATATATATATATATTGTTACGATAATCTCCTTCAAGAGAGATTTGGCTTGCTCTATCCTATCATCATGTTACTTCAGTACATCTACAACATCTGATACTACAATCAAGAGTAGTACATGTTTAGTAGAATACGTTTCTACAGGGAGTATATGTACAATATACGTATCGCTCACTCCACTCCCCCTCATTGCTGTCGCCACTTCACCCCCGTCGATCACCAAACTGCCAATTCCAGCCAGCATGCTTCCCATTGGTGAATCGGCGTCTGCACTCGACTTCAGCGCCATCTGCATAGCCGATGACTGAGCATGCACGAGCCATTGGTTTTAGAATATTCTGTGCTCTCAAAGCTGATACAACTATCTAGTATACGCTTGTGTAATAGTGGATGTTATCAGCCAGCGCATTATTCTCAGCACCTTTTAATTCATTTTTTGTCATGTTCATTGTAGAGTAACGTAACCATTGTTTTATTTTATATTATTTTTTGACTTTGTAATCTTGTTTAATTCGCACTGTGCATAGCCAAGGGATTATCTTTGTTCATATTTGTTTTCAAGTTGATTAAAGTTTCATTGTTCATACTATTTGTTTTGCGTGTTTTTCCCTTTTACTTGACCACAAGAGGCAACAGCCACGCAGTCAACTGTTTTTTTTATCTTTTTTTTTTTGTAAATGTGATTGGCATTGACACCAGCCATTGGGAGGACTGCCGAACACCTACACATACTTTTTTCCATCACAATATATATATATATATATATATATATATATATATATATATATATATATATATATATATATATATATATATATATAATGTGTGTGTGTCACACCACAGCACAATCAGTTAAGAGGCGGAACCAAAGAGCCGAAGCTCAACCTTAGCAAGCACAACTAGCTGAGTAGAGCACGTAAGGCTGCACAGCCTTCCCCGTATAAGGTTAATTTAGCTCTTAATGGTTGAGTTAAGTCTTGAGAAAATGCTGAAGCGTTTCCTTGGGTCGTCTTAAGCCGGATGTTTGAGCAGTGTTGCATCGTGTCTGTCAAGAACGGGCGCTCAATTATCCTGGGGAACCCCCAGGAACCCCGGGGGCTTCTTTGGCTTGTGCTTCACATGATCCTATTTGCGGAAACCTCTCTGGGGGCGAGAGCTGCTTGTGTGCTGGGGTTTCCATTTGGCTAGGGAGAGAAAGGTTTCTCATGTGATGGGGGGTTTCTATGTGTACTCTGGCTTGGGAGAGAGCTCAGCCCGTTTTCCTGAGGTTTCAAAACGTCGTGAAAACGGTCATGAAAAGCGTCCTTTCATAACCTACCAGACTAAGCCAGAGGACCCAAAACAGAAAACGGGACAGCACGTCACTTTCGGGAGCCGCTACCACTTTCTAGTACGATAACTTTTGTCCTTATGTAACGCATACGAGGGAAAAGCGACGTTCTTTGTAAAAGAGGACAGGTTGGAGAGCTTGCGACAGGGGTGGGGGGTGGGGGTGAGAAAGAAGCCATCTTTTCCTGGAATTTTTCTGCATAAAACTTAGTTTCGTCACGCTATCTACATGATAACGGGATCCTTGTCAAACCATCGAGCAAGGGGACGGACTGCATGTAATACGACTGCTTCTGTAGAGGGCCGGGACTGGGGTGCCAGGGTACACTGGACTTACTTCTGTAGAGGGCCGGGACTGGGGTGCCAGGGTACACTGGACTTACTTCTGTAGAGGGCCGGGACTGGGGTGCCAGGGTACACTGGACTTACTTCTGTAGAGGGCCGGGACTGGGGTGCCAGGGTACACTGGACTTACTTCTGTAGAGGGGCGGGACTGGGGTGCCAGGGTACACTGGACTTACTTCTGTAGAGGGCCGGGACTGGGGTGCCAGGGTACACTGGACTTACTTCTGTAGAGGGCCGGGACTGGGTGCCAGGGTACACTGGACTTACTTCTGTAGAGGGGCGGGACTGGGGTGCCAGGGTACACTGGACTTACTTCTGTAGAGGGCCGGGACTGGGGTGCCAGGGTACACTGGACTTACTTCTGTAGAGGGCCGGGACTGGGGTGCCAGGGTACACTGGACTTACTTCTGTAGAGGGCCGGGACTGGGGTGCCAGGGTACACTGGACTTACTTCTGTAGAGGGCCGGGACTGGGGTGCAAAGGTACACTGGACTTACTTCTGTAGAGGGCCGGGACTGGGGTGCAAAGGTACACTGGACTTACTTCTGTAGAGGGCCGGGACTGGGGTGCAAAGGTACACTGGACTTACTTCTGTAGAGGGCCGGGACTGGGGTACAAAGGTACACTGGACTTACTTCTGTAGAGGGCCGGGACTGGGGTGCAAAGGTACACTGGACTTACTTCTGTAGAGGGCGGGACTGGGGTGCAAAGGTACACTGGACTTACTTCTGTAAAGGGCCGGGACTGGGGTGCAAATGTACACTGGACTTACTTCTGTAAAGGGCCGGGACTGGGGTGCAAATGTACACTGGACTTACTTCTGTAAAGGGCCGGGACTGGGGTGCAAAGGTACACTGGACTTACTTCTGTAAAGGGCCGGGACTGGGGTGCAAGGGTACACTGGACTTACTTCTGTAGAGGGCAGCGACTGGAGTACAAGGCACGCGCTAAAGATTTTATTATCGATTTATCACGTTATTGCACAAATAAATCGCATTAACGTGATTTATCAATGATAAAATCAGTAGGAGCCGTGGGGAGGATTCGAACCGATGCTCTGGGTACTCCGAAGCAAACGCCAACATGGCCATAACTAATCGTTCGTAACACATGAGGTGGACCAGTCTTGTGCTGCACTCAAACTACTCATCAAACTACAAAGGTACCCAGTACCTTTGTACCTTATACTCACTTGACCCCATAACAGTGCCATCACTCTAAATTAGTCCATAGGTCAGACCGCTGTTCTCACACCTGTGGACTTAGATCTTCATCAATTCATCGTGTGTCAATTCAATTCATCGTGTCAATTCAATTCATCGTGTGTCAGTTCGTACGGGAGCGTGAGGGGTGGGAAATTGAAGGCAGCACTTATTCATTGCCCATATAACAGCTGAACTGCTTGAACATCACAAGCCTTGCCTTCCTCATGTGATGTTCACCGCCTCACTCATGCTCTGACAATATTAACTGACCTTGGGCGGAAGACTTTCATGGTTTGTGAAGACCTTCTGGGTTGGGATAACTTCTAGGTTTGTGAAGACCTGGGTTGGGATAACTTCTGGGTTTGTGAAGACCTGGGTCGGGATAACTTCTGGGTTTGTGAAGACCTGGGTTGGGATAACTTCTGGGTTTGTGAAGACCTGGTTTTGGATAACTTCTGGGTTTGTGAAGACCTTCTGGGTTGGGATAACTTCTGGGTTTGTGAAGACCTGGGTTGGGATAACTTCTGGGTTTGTGAAGACCTGGGTTGGGATAACTTTTGGGTTTGTGAAGACCTGGGTTGGGATAACTTCTGGGTTTGTGAAGACCTTCTGGGTTGGGATAACTTCTGGGTTTGTGAAGACCTGGGTTGGGATAACTTCTTTGTTTGTGAAGACCTGGGTTGGGATAACTTCTGGGTTTGTGAAGACCTGGGTTGGGATAACTTCTGGTTTGTGAAGACCTGGGTTGGGATAACTTTTGGGTTTTGTGAAGACCTGGGTTGGGATAACTTCTGGGTTTGTGAAGACCTGGGTCAGGATAACTTCTGGGTTTGTGAAGACCTGGGTCAGGATAACTTCTGGGTTTGTGAAGACCTGGGTCGGGATAACTTCTGGGTTTGTGAAGACCTGGGTCGGGATAACTTCTGGGTTTGTGAAGACCTGGGTTGGGATAACTTTTGGGTTTGTGAAGACCTGGGTTGGGATAACTTCTGGGTTTGTGAAGACCTGGGTCGGGATAACTTCTGGGTTTGTGAAGACCTGATTTGTGATAACTTCTGGGTTTGTAAAGACCTGGGTCGGGATAACTTTTGGGTTTGTAAAGACCTGGGTTGGGATTACTTCTGGGTTTATGAAGACCGTTTGGATTGGGAAGACGTTCTGGATTGGGAAGTCTTGTGTGACAAGGAGACGCTATACAAACACACATCGGCAA
>WNGS01163813.1:12117367-12135667 GCA_020271785.1 Procambarus virginalis
AACTATGGCGGTGTGTCCACTCACAAGATGAGTGGCGTGCCCAATACTGTCACTATGGCGGTGTGTCCACTCACAGGATGAGTGGCGCTGCCCAATACTGTCACTATGGCGGTGTGTCCACTCACAGCATGAGTGGCGCTGCCCAATACTGTCACTATGGCGGTGTGTCCACTCACAGGATGAGTGGCGCTGCCCAATACTGTCACTATGGCGGTGTCCACTCCAGGATGGCGATGCCCACCCAATACTGTCACCCTGGCGGTGTGTCCATCACTCACAGTGAGTGGCGCTGCCCATACTGTCACTATGGCGGTGTGTCCACTCACAGGATGAGTGGCTGCCCAATACTGTCACTATGGCGGTGTGTCCACTCACAGGATGAGTGGCGCTGCCCAATACTGCCACTATGGCGGTGTGTCCACTCACAGGATGAGTGGCGCTGCCCAATACTGTCACTATGGCGGTGTGTCCACTCACAGGATGAGTGGCGCTGCCCAATACTGTCACTATGGCGGTGTGTCCACTCACAGGATGAGTGACGCTGCCCAATACTGTCACTATGGCGGTGTGTCCACTCACAGGATGAGTGACGCTGTCCAATACTGTCACTATGGCGGTGTGTCCACTCACAGGATGAGTGGCGCTGACCAATACTGTCACTATGGCGGTGTGTCCACTCACAGGATGAGTGGCGCTGCCCAATACTGTCACTATGGCGGTGTGTCCACTCACAGGATGGGTGACGCTGCCCAATACTGTCACTATGGCGGTGTGTCCACTCACAGGATGAGTGGCGCAGCCCAATACTGTCACTATGGAGGTGTGTCCACTCACAGGATGAGTGGCGCTGCCCAATACTGTCACTATGGTGGTGTGTCCACTCACAGGATGAGTGACGCTGCCCAATACTGTCACTATGGCGGTGTGTCCACTCACAGGATGAACAACCCAGCGGGTTTTCTTCCTATTGGGGAGTGTGTACATGCTGTTTTTGTTTGGTGATGGGCTTAACCCTTTCCACCAGCGTCCCATCCCGTGGGCGGTGGTGGAAAGGGCTTTAGAGGGACATTACGAGTTCGTGAACTTAACCCCACAGTTCGCCATTCATGCATTATAAACACACACATATATACAATGTGAGCAGATACATTCATGCATTATACATACATACACATATACAATGTGAGCAGATACAAGTTACTATTCGGGAGACGAAATCCTTCAAGAATCAGTAAGAAAGACCTGGAGGTTGATATCACAGCGGACCTGTCCTCCTGAAGCCCACATCAAGAGAATATCATCAGCGGCATATGCCAGGTTGGCCAACATAACAGCTGCCTAAATTAAGACTTTAGGTAAGGAAACATTTAGAACCTTATATACCCCTGTATGTCAGACCAATCCTGGAGTATGCAGCTCCAGCGTAGAGGCTGTATGTAGTCAAGCACAAGGCTAAATTGGGAAATATAGCACCAGACTGGTACCCGTCCTGCATGAAGTGAGACCGTCTAAAGACCGTCCAGCCTAAAGTGGTTGGGCTGGACGGGGCCTAACCCCCCCCCCCCCCACCATCCTACATATTACATGACGGAGAATTATGTAATATGTGGGGGGGGGAGGGTTCCCCTGCTATGTGGTGCTGTATTTTCGAGAAAATTTCACAACAAGAATTAAACCTTCTGTATTTCATTGAAAATAATCTATCTATTAAAATTATTTTGAACAGAAATGTAATTGATAAGAATTAAACCTAAAAAAAAGTATTATTTGAAAGAAATCTTAGACGAATTTGAAGAGAAAAGACAAATACAAAGGGAATCTTAACAGACCCATTGTCTGCCACAAGGAAGGTGTTGAACAAAACACACATAGACCAAATTACACATTATGTATATATGTGAATGTTGTTACATATGTGAATGTTGTTACATATGTGAATGTTGTTACATATGTGAATGTTGTTACATATGTGAATGTTGTTAAACCCCGTACACCTCCCAAGGCTGCAAGGATCTCTGGCAGTTCAACTAGTTTAGGGAGCTAGTTCATGTGAACAGTTTGTATTAGGATGAAGATAACACCAACAACTTGTATTAAGGATAAAGATAACACCAACAACTTGTATTAAGGATGAAGATAACACCAACAACTTGTATTAGGATGAAGATAACACTAACAACTTGTATTAAGGATGAAGATAACACTAACAACTTGTATTAAGGATAAAGATAACACCAGCAACTTGTATTAAGGATGAAGATAACACCAACAACTTGTATTAAGGATGAAGATAACACCAACAATGTATTAAGGATGAAGATAACACCAACAACTTGTATTAAGGATGAAGATAACACCAACAACTTGTATTAAGGATGAAGATAACACCAACAACTTGTATTAAGGATGAAGATAACATCAACAACTTGTATTAAGGATGAAGATAACATCAACAACTTGTATTAGGGATGAAGATAACACCAACAACTTGTATTAAGGATGAAGATAACACCAACAACTTGTATTAGGGATGAAGATAACATCAACAACTTGTATTAAGGTTGAAGATAACACCAGCAACTTGTATTAAGGATAAAGATAACACCAACAACTTGTATTAAGGATGAAGATAACACCAACAACTTGTATTAAGGATAAAGATAACACCAACAACTTGTATTAAGGATGAAGATAACACCAACAACTTGTATTAAGGATGAAGATAACACCAACAACTTGTATTAAGGATGAAGATAACACCAACAACTTGTATTAAGGATGAAGATAACACTAACAACTTGTATTAAGGATGAAGATAACACCAGCAACTTGTATTAAGGATGTAGAACTTAACTATTTTCATTAAATACGGTTAAAGTTACCAGTCATACTTTGAATATTTTATTCACTGTTATTTGAGCAGCGAGCCATTATTAAGAGCCGGTTAGCAGTTAAACTAACACGCGCCATTTTCTATCTTTACTTAGCCAATAAAAAAACATGCGCAATATATTTGTATAAGATTATGACCTAAATATATATATTCATGTCTGTGCATTAGTTAGTGTTTTATAGCGTTATTTTACCATAAATATATATAAAAAAATTATTTTTAGTAAATATAAATATTATTTTGTAAATATACTCAATAACATATTCATAAAAAAATCATTTTGAAAGATAAAATATTATTTGCAAATTGACGTAATCATCCCGGCCTCCTGATAGCACGACGAATTTTTGACGTACACTCTACCTAAGGCCAAAAATGGTCGTACTAGAAAATGTCAGCGGCTGGCGAAAACTGTCCCGTTTTCTGTTGTGGGTTCTCTGGTAGGTTAGGATAAGGGTACTCACTTTAGTACGTCAGTTTCTTGACGTTGGGAGACCTTAGGAGGACGGTCTGGTTGAACACATTACTGCCGAGTGTTGAAACCTCTTCTAGAAGCTTCGTAAGATATTACTGGTCAGCGCTTAGTACCTGTTTCAATGAGACCTAATTGTCATCGTCAACACATAATTTCTTCAATAGATTCATCATTTGTTCAGAATACATTCAGATTTTGTTGAGAATACATTCATAATTTCTTCAGAATACATTCATAAGTTGTTCAGAATACATTCATAATTTGATCAGAATACATTCATCATTTGTTCAGAATACATTCATAATTTGTTCAGAATACATTCATAATTTGTTCAGAATACATTCATAATTTGTTCAGAATATATTCATAATATATTCACATGAAGGTGAAGCCATCCGTGGCAAGAAATGTGATATGATCCCGTTGGCATAATTCCTGGGATATTCACTTGTTGCGAGAATATATTCTAAAAAGGAGCCTAATATTATTTATTTCATCTCTGATGGAGTGATGCTCTCTAGAATGGTACAGGTATTAAGTTCAGTTCTTCCTACATGAACGTGTTCTGTTTTATTATCTGTGGTACAGTTGTCAGTGAAGTGAGACTTGGTGGGGGGACTTGAACATGTTGGCCTTGTACGGGACAGTAAGGCTGTCGACATCTCACATCTCTCCAGTGCTGAACGGTAGGTTAAGGCTTACCATGAGCTATGGGAAGGGAAAGCTCTCAGCCAGCTAACAGGAGTCAGCAGTCGTCTGCTCCTGTACCCACCTGTGTGTAAAACTAGTAGGGTAAGGCTTACCATGAGCTATGGGAAGGGAAAGCTCTCAGCCAGCTAACAGGAGTCAGCAGTCGTCTGCTCCTGTACCTACCTGTGTGTAAAACTAGTAGGGTAAGGCTTACCATGAGCTATGGGAAGGGAAAGCTCTCAGCCTGCTAACAGGAGTCAGCAGTCGTCTGCTCCTGTACCCACCTGTGTGTAAAACTAGTAGGGTAAGGCTTACCATGAGCTATGGGAAGGGAAAGCTCTCAGCCAGCTAACAGGAGTCAGCAGTCGTCTGCTCCTGTACCCACCTGCGTGTAAAACTAGTAGGGTAAGGCTTACCATGAGCTATGGGAAGGGAAAGCTCTCAGCCAGCTAACAGGAGTCAGCAGTCGTCTGCTCCTGTACCCACCTGCGTGTAAAACTAGTAGGGTAAGGCTTACCATGAGCTATGGGAAGGGAAAGCTCTCAGCCTGCTAACAGGAGTCAACAGTCGTCTGCTCCTGTACCCACCTGTGTGTAAAACTAGTAGGGTAAGGCTTACCATGAGCTATGGGAAGGGAAAGCTCTCAGCCTGCTAACAGGAGTCAGCAGTCGTTTGCTCCTGTACCCACCTGTGTAACAACAACAAAAGCCTGCTTCAGTAAAAAGGTTCACCCATGATTCAAGACTACCCCGTCCCTGGTCTTAACAACGTCGTGACAACTCAGTGATAAATCCTCATTCTTGAAGACGTTTGACCAACGTCTCCTAACACCTCATGCCTCTGTCCACCAAGCAGTAAATATGTATCTGAGAGTTAAGCAAATATCGTTGATGTTCGTGTATGGGCCAATAGGCTTTCTCCAATTTCCTTTATTTGGATATTGACATGTTATCAAGTGGTTCAGATAAGATAATTCAATCTTAAATGGCGTTCAAATCACTACTTGACCAATAGGCTTTCTCCAATTTCCTTTATTTGAATATTGCCATGTTATCAAGTGGTTCAGATAAGGTAATTCAATCTTAAATGGCGTTCAAATCACGACTTGAGCAAGTTGATGAGCTGCTTCACACACAGCTCCTCCTTGGCCGTCTCCGCTCCCCTGGACGTTATACCCAGCAAAAAACAAACCTCGATTCAGCGGGCTCGTAAAATTCGTAACCCAGATAAGACCCGAATTCGAATCCTGCTTAGGTTACGCGCGGGATTCACTTCAAGAGATCATCGTAGCCTAATATATGTATTTTTGTCGATGATTCAAAGCAGCTGGCGAGGGAAGCGCTCCACACTCCCGCCACCGTTTAGGCTGCTGTTTGGAAATTCAATTCTTTCTTGACCAACAGCGCGGGGTTCACTGGACAAATGGTCTAGTAGACCATGGTTTACTGGACAAATGGTCCAGTAGACCATGGTTTACTGGACAAATGGTCCAGTAGACCATGGTTTACAGGACAAATGGTCCAGTAGACCATGGTTTACAGGGCAAATGGTCCAGTAGACCATGGTTTACAGGACAAATGGTCCAGTAGACCATGGTTTACAGGACAAATGGTCCAGTAGACCATGGTTTACAGGACAAATGGTCCAGTAGACCATGGTTTACAGGACAAATGGTCCAGTAGACCATGGTTTACAGGACAAATGGTCCAGTAGACCATGGTTTACAGGGCAAATAGTCTGGTAGACCATGGTTTACAGGGTAAATAGTCTGGTAGGGCCATGGTTTACAGGGCAAATAGTCTGGTAGACCATGGTTTACAGGGCAAATAGTCTGGTAGACCATGGTTTACATAACAAATGGTCCAGTAAGGCCGTATAAGATACTTACGTAGCAGGGAACTGATTGATTGATAAAGATTAAGCCACCCAAGAGGTGGCACGGGCATGAATAGCCCATAAACGTAGCAGGGAACCATTGATGGTTGTTGTTGTTATAGATTCAGCTACACGGAACAAGTTCCAAGTAGCACGGGCTATGGTGAACCCGCAGCTTACCTGGCACAGGAGCGGGGCAAGTAGCACGGGCTATGGTGAGCCCGTAGTGGACTTACCTGGTACAGGAGCGGGGCAAGTAGCACGGGCTATGGTGAGCCCGTAGTGGACTTACCTGGCACAGGAGCGGGGCAAGTAGCACGGGCTATGGTGAGCCCGTAGTGGACTTACCTGGCACAGGAGCGGGGCAAGTAGCACGGGCTATGGTGAGCCCGTAGTGGACTTACCTGGCACAGGAGCGGGGCAAGTAGCACGGGCTATGGTGAGCCCGTGCTGCTTAGTGCTTGCGTAACTGCTTCGTGAATCTTGCCCCACGTTCGTAAGTGCTTGCGTAACTACTTCGTGAATCTGGCCCCACGTTCGTAAGTACTAGCGTAACCGCTTCGTGACTCTGGCTCCAGATACGGATCTAGACTCAAACCTGCTGAGGAGTTGGAACACAGAATAAAGGGGTTCAGAATCGCTCTTATGTGGCTACAAACATAACTCCTCATAATAACCCAGATCCATAGAGCACTCAAAGTTTGGCAGTGCAGGCTACTGATCACATGTTCCAGGTGACCTGCCAGAAAGTTGGAAAACAGTCAGCAGAGTGCTAAAAGACACAAATGTAGATAAACTAGGTGGGAGGCAACGTCTTTAACTTGGGAGTCTATACACCAGAGGGGGTATACAGGGTTTGGCGTGAGGGGCTCCGTTAAATTAAAGTGATGGCAGCATGAGAGACGCATGAGAGCAGCATGAGAGACGCATGAGAGCAGCATGAAGGGACAACGTAAGGTAACAGCAGTGAAGGCAGGAGATGGCGGGCGGCAGAGGAAGCATTCACTCCGGCGGGATCGGTCCTGGTTAGTAATACCAGTAAATCCTCCACTCCCGCACATTCGTCATGCGGCGCACGGATTTATTTCACGTTTTTTTAATCTCTGTGCCTTCTCCACCCGCTGCCTCGTGGTGCCACAGTAACTATGCCTCACCCCAGGGTGCTGTGGCATTGCCACGGTTGACATGGGGTGATTGTGGGTATGTTGGGGTGGCTGGGTATAGGATGACGCACAAATGGAGCCACACGGGGTGCTGGTGCGTCTCTCAGGTACTACATGCCCAGAATGACGCACAAGAAGCCCCTCACAAGGCACTAATGCGTCGCTGAACTACTACATGCCCAGAATGACGCACTAGAAGCACCACACAGGGCACTAATGCGTCGCTGAACTACTACATGCCCAGAATGACGCACAAGAAGCAGCACACAGGGCACTAATGCGTCGCTGAACTACTACATGCCCAGAATGACGCACAAGAAGCAGCACACAGGGCACTAATGCGTCGCTGAACTACTACATGCCCAGAATGACGCACTAGAAGCACCTCACAGGGGCACTAATGCGTCGCTGAACTACTACATGCCCAGAATGACGCGCTAGAAGCACTACACAGGGCACTAATGCGTCGCTGAACTACTACATGCCCAGAATAACGCACAAAAAGCACCACACAGGGTACTGGTGCGTTTCTTGTGCGTGGTGTTTCCCTGTGCAAGGGGTCACCACGCCTGGCCGCCCCCGCGCACCGGGTAATATATTACAGAACGGGTATAACAATATACTCCTCAGGTATGCGGATAAGACTGAAAATTCATTATCTCTCCCTCGTGCTGATTTTGTAAACTTTTGGGGAAAAACAGAAAAAAATTCAGCATGGAAAATGTATCTTCATGGGCGCTTGCCAGCTGAGTGGACAGCGGTTCGGATTCGTAGTCCTGAGGCTCCGGGTTCGATCCCCGGTGGAGGCGGAGACAAATGGGCAAAAGGTTTCTTTCTCCGTGATGCACCTGTTCACCTAGCAGTAAATAGGTACCTGGGAGTTAGACAGCTGCTAGGGGCTGCTTCCTGCGGGTGTGTAACAAAAAGGAGGCCTGGTCGAGGACCGGGCCGCAGGGACGCTAAGCCCCGAAGTCATCTCAAGATAACCTTCTTAGAACAATGAAAGGAGTGACCTTGGAATGTTGACTTCAGTACTCGTTAAGGATAACTTAACGAATTAACCTTACCTAAGGTTACTTAATTAACCTTACCTAAGGTTACTGAATTAACCTTACCTAAGGTTACTTAATTAACCTTACCTAAGGTTACTTAATTAACCTTACCTAAGGTGACTTAATTAACCTTACCTAAGGTTACTGAATTAACCTTACCTAAGGTTACTTAATTAACCTTACCTAAGGTTACTCAATTAACCTTACCTAAGGTTACTCAATTAACCTTACCTAAGGTTACTCAATTAACCTTACCTAAGGTTACTCAATTAACCTTACCTAAAGTTACTCAATTAACCTTACCTAAGGTTACTTAATTAACCTTACCTAAGGTTACTCAATTAACCTTACCTAAGGTTACTCAATTAACCTTACCTAAGGTTACTCAATTAACCTTACCTAAGGTTACTTAATTAACCTTACCTAAAGTTACTCAATTAACCTTACCTAAGGTTACTTAATTAACCTTACCTAAGGTTACTCAATTAACCTTACCTAAGGTTACTCAATTAACCTTACCTAAGGTTACTTAATTAACCTTACCTAAAGTTACTTAATTAACCTTACCTAAGGTTACTTAATTAACCTTACCTAAGGTTACTTAATTAACCTTACCTAAGGTTACTGAATTAACCTTACCTAAGGTTACTGAATTAACCTTACCTAAGGTTACTTAATTAACCTTACCTAAGGTTACTTAATTAACCTTACCTAAGGTTACTTAATTAACCTTACCTAAGGTTACTGAATTAACCTTACCTAAGGTTACTTAATTAACCTTACCTAAGGTTACTTAATTAACCTTACTTATATTTGCAGTGTTCGTGGTGTTAGGTGTGTGACCTTGCTCATATCAACTCCAGTATTAATGTTAGGAAAAGGTCATTAAAAGGGAACGGGCTCACCATAGCCCGTGCTACATGGACACTTCATTCTGAGTAGCTAAATCTACAACAACAACAACAACAACAACAACAACAACAACAACAACAACAACAATCCTTAGAAGCATTACATTAATCTTTTTTGTGGATCTTAGCTTTACATATTTACGGCACTTATTAAGGCTTTGACCTTTAAATGGTCTCAATGGTTTCTTGTTAAAGGACCTGACCTTAAACTGTTTTCTTGTTAAAGAACCTGACCTTAAATTGCTCTCTTGTTAAAGGACGTGACCTTAAACTGCTCTCTTGTTAAAGGACCTGACCTTAAACCGCTCTCTTGTTAAAGAACCTGACCTTAAACTGCACTCTTGTTAAAGGACCTGACCTTAAACTGCTCTCGTGTTAAAGACCCTGACTTTAAACTGCTCTCGTGTTAAAGACCCTGACCTTTAAATGTTGACAATAGCACCTGTTAAGAACCTGACCTTAAGACGCTCACAACCCCCAGTTAACAATCTGACCTTTACATAAACCGCAAGAAGCTCATGAGTAATGAATGTTGAAGATTATAGTTAAGTATAGTTAAGTGTTATAAGTATTATAGTTAAGATTATATATTAAGTATGTGTAGAATATCTCCCGTGTTGATGGCCCATACACTTGGGCTGGACGGTAGAGCGATGGTCTGGCTTCATGCAGGTCGGCGTTCAATCCCCGACTGTCTACAAGTGGTTGGGCACCATTCCTTCCCTCCGTCCCATCCCAAATCCTTATCCTGACCCCTTCCCAGTGCTATATAGTCGTAATGGCTTGGCGGTTTCCCCTGATAGTTCCCTTCCCGTGTTGAACATCCTGCATATATGCAATATTAAGTGTCCTTTGATTAGGTTAAAGTTGTATAAGCTTCAGTGAACGCGCTTAACGGAGGATGATAACGTTAATCTCACAAATTAGAAACCTGTCATATGATAGACTAAAAAAAATAGATAGACTGATAGACTAGGAGGTGCCTCGTATGGGCCAATAGGCCTTCAGCATTTACCTTCGTTCTTCATATGCAGGCGAGGAGTCACAATAATGTGGCTGAAGTATGTTGACCAGACCACACACTAGAAGGCGAAGGGACGACGACGTTTCGGTCCGTCCTGGACCATTCTCAAGTCGATTGTGAGTCTTCATTGTGAAACTCACAATTGTGAGTCTTATGAGTCTTCATTGTGAAACTCACAATTGTGAGTCTTATGAGTCTTCATTGTGAAACTCACAATTGTGAGTCTTATGAGTCTTCATTGTGAAACTCACAATTGTGAGTCTTATGAGTCTTCATTCTTCATGTTCTTTCATATTCTTAAAAGCTAACTTTGCACTCTCTAGAAAGGTGAAGAGTTAGGGGTGACGTGATTGATGAATGGACATAGCAAAGGGGGGGGGGTAATAATAGGGCATTGACAAATCAACACAAAATACAACACTAAAAATTGGGATATAAATTGGATAAGTTTAGGTTTAGGAAAGACCTGGGTAAATACTGGTATGGAAATCAGGGTTGTTGATTTGTAGAACAGATTACCAGGTACTGTAGTAGACGAGGATTCTTGTGGGGTTGTTTCAAGCGCAGGTTAGACATATATGTGAATGAGTTTTAAGTGGATAAGAGCTGCCACTTATGAGCTTATAGGTCTTCTGCACTTAATTGTTAAGAAATATATATATATATATATATATATATATATATATATATATATATATATATATATATATATATATATATATATAATGTGTGTGTGTCACACCACAGCACAATCAGTTAAGAGGCGGAACCAAAGAGCCAAAGCTCAACCTTAGCAAGCACAACTAGCTGAGTAGAGCACGTAAGGCTGCACAGCCTTCCCCGTATAAGGTTAATTTAGCTCTTAATGGTTGAGTTAAGTCTTGAGAAAATGCTGAAGCGTTTCCTTGGGTCGTCTTAAGCCGGAGTTTGAGCAGTGTTGCATCGTGTCTGTCAAGAACGGGCGCTCAATTATCCTGGGGAACCCCCAGGAACCCGGGGGCTTCTTTGGCTTGTGCTTCACATGATCCTATTTGCGGAACCTCTCTGGGGGCGAGAGCTGCTTGTGTGCTGGGGTTTCCATTTGGCTAGGGAGAGAAGGTTTCTCATGTGATGGGGGGTTTCTATGTGTACTCTGGCTTGGGAGAGAGCTCAGCCCGTTTTCCTAAGGTTTCAAAACGTCGTGAAAACGGTCATGAAAAGCGTCCTTTCATAACCTACCAGACTAAGCCAGAGGACCCAAACAGAAAACGGGACAGCACGTCACTTTCGGGAGCCGCTACCACTTTCTAGTACGATAACTTTTGTCCTTATGTAACGCATACGAGGGAAAAGCGACGTTCTTTGTAAAAGAGGACAGGTTGGAGAGCTTGCGACAGGGGTGGGGGTGGGGGTGAGAAAGAAGCCATCTTTTCCAGGAATTTTTCTGCATAAAACTTAGTTTCGTCACGCTATCTACATGATAACGGGATCCTTGTCAAACCATCCAGCAAGGGGACGGACTGCATGTAATACGACTGCTTCTGTAGAGGGCGGGACTGGGGTGCCAGGGTACACTGGACTTACTTCTGTAGAGGGCCGGGACTGGGGTGCCAGGGTACACTGGACTTACTTCTGTAGAGGGCCGGGACTGGGGTGCCAGGGTACACTGGACTTACTTCTGTAGAGGGGCGGGACTGGGGTGCCAGGGTACACTGGACTTACTTCTGTAGAGGGCCGGGACTGGGGTGCCAGGGTACACTGGACTTACTTCTGTAGAGGGCCGGGACTGGGGTGCCAGGGTACACTGGACTTACTTCTGTAGAGGGCCGGGACTGGGGTGCCAAGGTACACTGGACTTACTTCTGTAGAGGGCCGGGACTGGGGTGCAAAGGTACACTGGACTTACTTCTGTAGAGGGCCGGGACTGGGGTGCAAAGGTACACTGGACTTACTTCTGTAGAGGGCCGGGACTGGGGTACAAGGGTACACTGGACTTACTTCTGTAGAGGGCCGGGACTGGGGTACAAAGGTACACTGGACTTACTTCTGTAGAGGGCCGGGACTGGGGTGCAAAGGTACACTGGACTTACTTCTGTAGAGGGCGGGACTGGGGTGCAAAGGTACACTGGACTTACTTCTGTAGAGGGCCGGGACTGGGGTGCAAATGTACACTGGACTTACTTCTGTAAAGGGCGGGACTGGGGTGCAAATGTACACTGGACTTACTTCTGTAAAGGGCCGGGACTGGGGTGCAAAGGTACACTGGACTTACTTCTGTAAAGGGCCGGGACTGGGGTGCAAGGGTACACTGGACTTACTTCTGTAGAGGGCAGCGACTGGAGTACAAGGCACGCGCTAAAGATTTTATTATCGATTTATCACGTTATTGCACAAATAAATCGCATTAACGTGATTTATCAATGATAAAATCAGTAGGAGCCGTGGGGAGGATTCGAACCGATGCTCTGGGTACTCCGAAGCAAACGCCAACATGGCCATAACTAATCGTTCGTAACACATGAGGTGGACCAGTCTTGTGCTGCACTCAAACTACTCATCAAACTACAAAGGTACCCAGTACCTTTGTACCTTATACTCACTTGACCCCATAACAGTGCCATCACTCTAAATTAGTCCATAGGTCAGACCGCTGTTCTCACACCTGTGGACTTAGATCTTCATCAATTCTTCGTGTGTCAATTCATTCATCGTGTCAATTCAATTCATCGTGTCAATTCAATTCATCGTGTGTCAGTTCGTACGGGAGCGTGAGGGGGTGGGAAATTGAGGGCAGCACTTATTCATTGCCCATATAACAGCTGAACTGCTTGAACATCACAAGCCTTGCCTTCCTCATGTGATGTTCACCGCCTCACTCATGCTCTGACAATATTAACTGACCTTGGCGAAGACTTTCTTGGTATGTGAAGACTTCTGTGGTTGGATACTTCTGTTGGGATACTTCTGGGTTGGGATAACTTCTGGGTTTGTGAAGACCTGGGTTGGGATAACTTCTGGGTTTGTGAAGACCTGGGTTGGGATAACTTCTGGGTTTGTGAAGACCTGGTTTTGGATAACTTCTGGGTTTGTGAAGACCTTCTGGGTTGGGATAACTTCTGGGTTTGTGAGACTGGGTTGGGATAACTTCTGGGTTTGTGAAGACCTGGTTGGGATACTTTTGGGTTTGTGAAGACCTGGGTCGGGATAACTTCTGGGTTTGTGAAGACCTGGGTCGGGATAACTTCTGGTTTGTGAAGACCTGGGTCGGGATAATTCTGGGTTTGTGAAGACCTGGGTCGGGATAACTTCTGGGTTTATGAAGACCGTTTGGATTGGGAAGACGTTCTGGATTGGGAAGTCTTGTGTGACAAGGAGACGCTATACAAACACACATCGGCAACAAAGAGCCCAGAACCATCACCAAACTATTCCCAGATGCCGCGATCCTAATCTGACAGTTCAGAACGCAAATACTCGCAAGGACACAATCCTGCTTGCCAGAACCCCCGGCAGAACCGGTTGCCAGAACTGGGTAAATCATAATCATCTGAGATCTAAACAGAGAAGAAACTATGTCATTAAGCAGCAACCACTTTTATGAAACGAGGTGATTAGCGCAGTAAACTCACAACTGAATGGTCATATAAGGTTCTCGAATAGGGCCGTGAATACCAGCATTATCCTCACTTTAATAAGACCTTATCAAAATCCTCAGATTAGGCAAAATTGTAATTAATTTTGTCAATAAAGATGTTAATAATAATAAATGTAATTCTTGTTTAACGTCAGATCGGCACGTGTTGTTCAAGACGTTGCAGGTGTTTTGATCAGGTGTTATGAGCAAACACGTGCGTCTGACGTCACATATACCTATAATAAATTGAATTGTTCAAGATAACCAAATTATTTTGTTAGGATGCTCCTCCGATTCTGCATCGAGAATTGCTAACACAAACAGCTAACTTTTACAAAATTGACAGAATCACAGATATGATTGCAAAATAATGATGTAAATATAGGGAATTAAGACATTTAGCCCTGTAGCCTCCTGTCAAGTATTGTAGCCTCCTGTCAAGTATTGTAGCCTCCTGTCAAGTATTGTAGCCTGTCTATTGTAGCCTCCTGTCAAGTATTGTAGTCTCCTGTCTATTGTAGCCTCCTGTCAAGTATTGTAGCCTCCTGTCAAGTATTGTAGCCTGTCTATTGTAGCCTCCTGTCAAGTATTGTAGTCTCCTGTCTATTGTAGCCTCCTGTCAAGTATTGTAGCCTCCTGTCAAGTATTTTAGCTTCTTATCAAATATTGTAATCATATTCATGTAATGTAGATACATATAGACTATTGTCAAATAGACTACAATAATAGCTTTATTAGTGAGTTAGGCCACGCAATTCGTAATAAGAGGCTTCACTATTTAGAATATTGTAAACTATTGTAATAGAGATTAATGCTGGAGGCGGTGGGGGCCTCCGGGGAGGGTATATTATTATGCTCCAGGAGGTGGAGTTAATCATTCTCTGTTGATGAGAATCATCTCACCTGAGAACGGTCACACCATCAGGTCCCAGGTGCTGTTTATTGACTAATTAAATGTAAATGTAGCTAAACAGAAGCCTTTCTAATTGGTGTATATCAGGTTGACTAAGATTCACATGTGTATTGAGTATGAAAATGATGGTGGTGGGTTTATTTGGTTAGTGGGGTAAATATGGTGGGTATAGGTGGGTGTGTGGCAACGTGCCCCCCCTACCCCGGGGTGGGTATAGGTGGGTGAGTGGCAACCCCGGGGTGGGTTGCTGCCCAGATAGTCTCGGGGCGACCAATCAGCGGCCGCGACGTCACGAAGAATGCCTGACGTCGCTCTCCACTCCTGCACATGAGTCGCTCTAACCTGAACGTGGGAAATATATTCCTCGTCGGCTGGAATATGGGGTCCTATATCCTCCAGAGTATCAAAAGATATATTAAAAACAAAATTTAAAGCGAGTTGGAAATGTTTTTGTTGATGTGGAGGAGAGCGGAGTATTTTAGGGTACCTAGTCATCCTGCGCCCACCTGATGGGTTGTCACCCTTGCTACTTCCGGGACAGTGTCATCGACCTTGTGGTAAGGCTGCCCAAGGGCGCTATTGCTCTGCTGTCCCAGTGTCGTGCCCCAAATGAATTGATTATATACTCTGGTGACATTATGAAGCATGAGGCTTTATAGTCTGATGGTCACAGAACACCTCATTCTCTCACACTTGACACTCCGTAATAAAATGCAACTGTTTTACCTAACCAGAAAGCATACGAACCTAACCTATCATAGGTCGATGCATAGAAAACGTCAGTTTCACCGTGCTTTCATTTGGACTAATACATCACATTTTAACGGACTTTTTTTTATTGTTATCATTTTCTACCACAAACGTGGCCGGACAGTTACAATGCTAATCAGCATATATACATTTTCTTCTGTCCTCCATAGACAGGGTTAGAGATCAGTTAAACATAGTTCAGGGATTTATTGAACAATTTTAACGGACTGGCAGATTCCGTCAAAATGCAATACAATATATTAAGTACAAGCAAGGACAAAAATAAGAAAGTGTCATTACTGATTTTAATTTTAAACAAGGTCCTGATTGATGGACCTTAAAAGCCTATGGTAAGTCCCGCTCAGGCGTGACTGTACCTATAGACTGTAGTTACGGGATATTCCGTGACTGTAACATTTGAACTGTAACTCAGTCGAAAAATATTATCACGTAGCCCCCTTATGCCCAACAGCTTCGGCCATTATCTTGCTTGATAATGTTTTATTTTTGTTCATAATTTTTGTTTTAGCAATAATTTGTTTTAAGCAAGCATCTGCACGAAGCGCTCTGTGTATTGGTGGTGTTAATTAATTTACGCTCGTACCTGCGAATACACCAGCTGATTGGTGGTAGAGCGGCACTTTCGCTTCTTGCAGGTGCCGGGGTTCGATCCCCTGATGGCCCAAGTGGTTCAGCACCGCTCCTTTTTTCCTATCCTATCCCTTCTCCTTGTCCTCATATCCCAGCTCCTTGCCCTCATATCCCAGCTTCTTGTACTCATATCCCAGCTCCTTGTATATCCCAGCTCCTTGTCCTCATATCCCAGCTCCTTGTCCTCTTATCCCAGCTCCTTGTCCTCATATCCCAGCTCCTTGTCCTCATATCCCAGCTCCTTGTCCTCATATCCCAGCTCCTTGTCCTCATATCCCAGCTCCTTGTCCTCATATCCCAGCTCCTTGTCCTCATATCCCAGCTCCTTGTCCTCTTATCCCAGCTTCTTGTCCTTTTATCCCAGCTCCTTGTCCTCATATCCCAGCTTCTTGTCCTCATATCCCTGCTCCTTGTCCTCATATCCTAGCTTCTTGTCCTCATATCCCAGCTTCTTGTACTCATATCCCGGCTCCTTGTCCTCATATCCCAGCTTCTTGTCCTCATATCCCAGCTTCTTGTACTCATATCCCTGCTCTTGTCCTCTTATCCCAGTTCCTTGTCCTCTTATCCCAGCTCCTTGTCCTCTTATCCCAGCTCCGTGTCCTCATATCCCAGCTTCTTGTCCTCATATCCCAGCTCCTTGTCCTCATATCCCAGCTCCTTGTCCTCATATCCCAGCTTCTTGTCCTCATATCCCAGCTCCTTGTCCTCATAACCCAGCTCCTTGTCCTCTTATCCCAGCTCCTTGTCCTCTTATCCGAGCTCCTTGTCCTCATATCCCAGCTCCTTGTCCTCATACCCCAGCTCCTTGTCCTCATAACCCAGCTCCTTGTCCTCTTATCCCAGCTCCTTGTCCTCTTATCCCAGCTCCTTGTCCTCATATCCTAGCTCCTTGTCCTCATACCCCAGCTCCTTGTCCTCATATCCCAGCTCCTTGTCCTCATACCCCAGCTCCTTGTCCTCATATCCCAGCTCCTTGTCCTCATATCCCCTTACAAGTGTTATATGGCTGTACTTCATATTTCAAATGTATTTTATATAAATTAATATATTATTATTTTTATTATTATTATTATTATTATTATTATTATTATTATTATATTTAATATAAAGGAAAAACACTTCCTTTGCTATTTAATATTTACATTGATCCACATAGTGCGGTATTGCTGCTCACATGCGCCTATATATATATATATATATATATATATATATATATATATATATATATATATATATATATATATATATATATATATATATATATATATATATATATATATATATATATACCCTATAATAAGGGTCCTATAGGAGTTTTATTACGTCCTCGGCTCTCAACAGAGGATCCTGGATTCGATTCCCGGGCGAAACAGAGGTTCATCTTGTAGTAAATAGGAGTCGGATGCCCAGGAGTTGGGCATCCGTTGTGGGGGGGGGGGTTGACACCTTGGAAAGGGTCATCAGTAGTTGACCTAAAGGGTGACCTCCAGGCACATATCTGGCTTCGAGTCCCCGAACAATGGAAGCCATTAAGCAATGCAGAACTAAACATATTAAGGCAATCCGTCTTATTAATATTTATATTAATATAAATTTAAGTTAACCTTACCTTAATTAACTCTATATATATACATAAATTAACCTTACCTTAATTAACTCTATATATATATAATATAAATTAACCTTACCTTAATTAACTCTATATATATAATATAAATTAACCTTACCTTAATTAACTCTATATATATAATATAAATTAACCTTACCTTAATTAACTCTATATATATAATATAAATTAACCTTACCTTAATTAACTCTATATATATATAATATAAATTAACCTTACCTTAATTAACTCTATATATATAATATAAATTAACCTTACCTTAATTAACTCTATATATATATAATATAAATTAACCTTACCTAATTAACTCTATATATATAATATAAATTACCTTACCTTAATTAACTCTATATATATAATATAAATTAACCTTACAAATTTCAAACTTACCAACCCACTTCAAATAGGACGAAATAGTCGCCGCGTATTACTGATGTTTTCTATACATGGATCTCGATAGGTTAAGTGGGTTGCTTGGGTTTGTACGTTCAGGTTAGACAAAACATTGTATATCGTTTATGGAGTGGCAGAGATTGTCATTGGAAAAGTATACAATTTCAGTTGGGCAGCGGTTTGGTGCATCTGAAATCTTTCCTTATGTGGATGTCTCACTAGTACAGCACAGCTTCTGCCTCACGCCCCTGGGTGTCAGTGGTTCGA
>WNGS01163813.1:12142441-12156877 GCA_020271785.1 Procambarus virginalis
CCACGAGGCCCGCCTGTAGCCTAGTGCTGGCATTTCCTATGCCATTCATTTTCCAGCTAATACCCCAAGTACTTTTATCTATATCGATTACTGTTGCCCTAGTTTTCTAGGAAGTATATTTGTATAAATATTGTATTGTTTTAGAAATAATCAATATTACGGACAGTTAGTTGGCAAGAGCGGCGGGCCACGGTCCCCCCCTTCCCCCCCCCCCCCCAGAGTTCTTTTACAAGGCGGGCGGAGTTGCCTGTCAAGAGGCTATGGGTCTTGGGGGTGTCAAGATGCCCGCCAAACCCGCTTCTCACACATGTTGATCTGTCTAAACATCCCTTCGTCCTTCAGTCTCCGCAATCTTACTTACGCAATTTTGCAAGACTTTTTAAGCGAAGTTCATTTATGAGTGGCTAATAGAGTGAGGAATTTGTGCTACAACGAAATGGGTTTTATAAAAGGAGAGAGAGATTTAAATCCCCCTCAGGTATAGGATCCTCCCGGTTTCCCCCCCCCACTAGAGATAGGTCCCTGGCCTATTTTCAAGCTTTTCCTCCTTTATCATCGACCTTCCTTCTGAAAGTTGGCGTTGAGACGAGACGGAAAGAAGACAAGATGCAGATCCCAGGTGAGGCAGCCATTTTGAGTTAATTGTCATGTTGAGGGTGGGGAGGCTGTGTCGTGCCGCTCTTTGTCTTGGTCTGTGGTCTCACCACATTCCCGACCCACTCTACCTGTAACCCTTATTTCCACACGAAAAGAAAAAAAGAACTTAACAAAAAAGAGAGTCCAAGGCGACCTGTGGGAAGTGGGACTCTCGTGAAGAGTATTTAAAACTTGCATTTTACATTTAGTTGTAATTAGTGAAATTTACTTTTGACTTAGTAGTTAATGCCATTAATTTGAATCTAGTTGTTATCTTTTTGGTTGTACTTGTAGCAGTGATCTATAACAGTAAGTCTTGTCATTTGGTTTAATCGTTATCCTTGATTTTTAGGCCCAATGGCTCATGGCCTAGACTTCAATACACATTTCAAATTAATAGACAAGCCCAGTAGTTTTTTTAGTGTTGTTCTTTATTATGCACCCCCTACACATCTTGTGGCTGGTATTGGAAGGGTGACAGAGGCACATAATGGCTCAGGGATGAACCCCACAATTCATTTAGCTAAGGCAAGCTTACAATCTTGATGACTAGTTACAAAATTCATTATATATCGTCACATCAACAATGGGTCGAGATCGACCTCAAATACATGTTCTAAATAAAGCAACTGACAGATGTGGAGAGCTATAGTCCACATTTTATATGTTTGTCCTGCACACCGCCTCCATCCAGTGGCACGGGGATAGGTTACAATCACTCTTACTAACCTACAGTTAGCAAACTGGGTATATTTGGCTAAGGTTTCTGGTAGCATATCATTTGAATTAAATATTTACAAATCGCTGTAGCCCAGTAGGCTCATGACCATGTACACCAGTTTGATTGACATCCATGAAATTCGGATGAATACCAGTTGAGCAGCGTAGTTGCAGAGATCTATGTGCGATTGATGGACACCGCCTTGACCACTATTTATGTGAATGTGAACACCTGACAGAAATTAGAAGTATGTGTAGAATAATAACCAATTTGTTTGAATTAGGAAAAATTAGTTGTCAAATATGGCTGTTATTAAAGAATTTCCCCCCTTTTGCACCGCAAGATAACTACATTGTTAATGTAGCGTAAGATGTGTTCACTTGAGACAGTTAAGCAAGTCCCACTGTGTCTGGGTACAAGTAACAGGATTAACAACCCAGCGTGTTTTCTTCCTATTGGGGAGTGTTGTACATGCTGAATGGCGGGGTCCACTCACAGGATGAGTGGCCGCTGCCCAAACTGTCACTATGGCGTTGTGTCCACTCTCATGAGATTGGCGCTGCCCAATACGTCCTCTGGCGTGTGTTCCCACTCACAGGACGAGTGGCGCTGCCCAATCTGTCCTAGGTCGTGTCGCCCCACAGGATGAGTGACGCTGCCCAATCTGTCACTATGGCGGTGTGTCCACTCACACGACGAGTGACGCTGCCCAATACGGTCACTATGGCTGTGTGTCCACTCACAAATGAGTGGCGCTGCCCAAATACTGTCCTAGCTGGTGTTTCCACTCACAGTATGTGTGGCGCTGCCCACTACTGCACTATTGCTGTTGTGTCCCTCCGGATGAGTGATCGCTGCCAATTACTGTACTATGGCTTGTGTCCACTCACGGATGAGGGCACTACCCAATAATGCACTATGGCAGTTTGTCCACTCACAGGACGGATTTGCGTTGCCCAATAAACTCGCCCCTCGGGGCAAAACTTAAAATTAAGTACAACCAAATCAGGTTCCAGAATGAACACCGGATCTAATATTGGGGAGATGTGTGTGTAAGTTTCCCACGAGTGTGTTAGGGAGGGAGGGTCTGGGTGTGGTTTGAGGCTCGTCCCACCACAACTTTAAGTTATGATGTGGTTGGCGGGCTGGTTGGGTCTATGATGTGTCTCGATAAGGAACTCTGGGCCACTGTGTTCCTTAACGGACGCTGAAGATGTAAATGATGGGTTAAGTTATTTGATTTATTATTATGTACACTATGCCCTTCCTGTGAATGGGTAGTGGACCCAGACACAACCTGTAAACGTATGACACTATACCCACCCTGTGAACGGTAGGACCCCATACCTATGCCCTTTGAGCTCAGCAGTTACAGTCTGATTAGCTAGTTATCATGATTTCATGTATATGTGTATATATCAATAATGGTGCGGGCAAAGCAGACGTAATGTGTCCCAATCTCACAAGTCAAGCCTGGACACGGGCCGGGCTTGGGGAGAAAAGAACGCCCATAACTCCCAGTTTTTAAAATGGTGTCGCGAGGCTATAGGAGATGCCAATTGATGGGATGTCCAGCATTGCACCTAGTGGGGTTTTGGAAGTTGTTCTACTCCCCATGCCCGGTCCTGGGCCAGACTTGACTTGAGTTTGATATTTGACTTGAGTTGATATTCCACACACATCTAAATTATTGTTTTGAAACCACGTAGAATTCTAAATCTAATTATACAGCATATATAATAGTTTGATTGTATTATTTGTTTACCGCCTCTTTAGGTACATAATACCTCTAAATTTTGTACCAAAGTCGGTTATTTATAAAAGAAAGCATATGCGAATACCGATTTTGAAATTGAATTTGATCGATTTCTTTAATAGGGAATGATTTAAGATGGTCTAAGAGTCCCGCAACAGGTAAATGGATCACAATCTGGCTGTGTTAGACTTATCTGGAGAATAGTTTTCCTATAATTTTGTTCAGTAAGGGCGGAATTAGCAGGGAAAGCGCAAGCCATTTACAACTATATTGCTGCCTAATTTATCAGGAAAGATCCCAAGCCATTACGACTAATATAGCATGTAATGTTCAATATTTTTCGTGAATAAACTTCGTTTTTGATGAGACGTAGGCGGTGTGTGTGGTGCCCCCACGTGGCTTGTTGGAGCTCATTTCATGTTTCTTAAAGTCCTGGTTTCTTGGCGGAGTCTATCGAACAAGCACCAGGAAGTCGGGGATTTAAAAACACCCTCTCGTGTGTGGAATGGTGGGGGGGGGTTGTGAAATTACCCCGGTGAGCCTCTTCAACGGAAACGGCCGACCAGTGCAGGACCTATGGGACCCCCTACCTACCCCTCTTCCTCCTTCACCAAGATATAATATATAATGATCCACAGCTAACACCCCCCTTCCCCCCCCCACCTACAACACGGTCATATTCTTACAACGGTTTTGCTATTCATTTTCTGCCCATTAGGTCATAGAATGATGTAACCTCTATTCATACAGGGTGTGATTACAGGCAAGGTGATTACAGAGTAGTTAAACACTCCTGTACTTAGTAAGTGTATTGAGAGTATTGAGAGTGCGATTTAGCGAGGACTGACGCTGATTGGTGGTGGAGTCTTTGGGTGATTTTGACGCTGGAGTCTTTGTTGACCTGCCGCTGTAGGATCTCGGCCGCGGCAGGAAGTTTTAACCTACGTCGCACACGAAGCGTCTCAGTGGAGAGGATCACGCTAGTGGGGTTTACAGGGCGGCATCAGGTTGTGGAGTAGGGTGGCCTGCCCCCTCCTCTTCTTCCTCTAGGCCTGCACCTGTTGTGGTGCTGCTGCGCCGGCCTCCTGCACCTGTTGCTGCTCATAGCGGCAGCCTCCTGCACCTGTTGTTGCTGTGGCGCTAGCCTCCTGCACCTGTTGCTGCTCTAGCGCCCGCCTCCTGCAACCTGTTGCTGCTCCTGGCCCAGCTCCCTGCACGCTTTTTGTTGCTGGGCGCTAGCCTCCGCACCTGTTGTTGCGTGGCTGGCGCCTCCTGCACCTTTTGCTGCTCTGTCTCCAGCCCGCCTTCACCTGTTGCTGCTGGCTGTGGCGCCACCTCCTGCACCTGTTGTTGCTGTGGCGCCGGCCTCCTGCACCTGTTTTGCGGTGGCGCACCTCCTGCACCTTTTTCAGGATCTGCGCCGCCCCTGCCCTGTTGCTGCTGCTGTGGCGCCAGCCTCCGGCACTGTTGCTGTTGCTGTGGCGCCAGCCTCCTGCACCTGTTTGTTGTTTATGTGGCGTCAGCCTCCTGCACCTGTTGTGGCGCCAGCCTCCTGCACCTGTTGCTGCTCCTGGCGCCAGCCTCCTTCACCTGTTGTTGCGCTGCTGTTGGCGCTAGCCTACTGCCACCTGTTGCTGTTGCTGTGGCGCCAGCCTCCTGCACCTTTGCTGCTGCTGTTGCGGCCAGCCTCCTCACCTGTTGCTGCGGCTGTGGCGCCATCCTCCTGCACTGTTGTTGCGGCTGTGGCGCCAGCCTCCTGCACCTGCTGCTGCTGCGGTGTCCGCCAGCCTCCTGCACCTGTAGGTATTGCTGCTTGGGTTCGACAGCCTCCGCACCTTTGCTTGCTGCTGTGCGCCAGCCTCCGCACCTTTATTGCAGCGGCTGTGGCGCCAGCCTCCTGCCCTGTTGCTGCTGCCTAGTGGCGCAGCCCCTGCACCTGTTGCTGCTGCTGGTGGCGCACCTCCTGCACAGTTGTTGCTGCTTGTGGCTCAGCCTCCTTCACCTGTTGGTGGCTGCGGCGCCAGCCCTGCACCTGTTTTTGCTGCGGCGCCACCTGCAACCTGTGTGGGGAGCAGCCTCCTTGCACCTGTGTTGGCTGCGCCGGCCTCCTGCACCTGTTGCTGCTGCTGCGGCCCAAGCCTCCTGACACCTGCTTGCTGCGTGGCGGCCCAGCCTCCTGCACCTGTGGGTGCTGCTGCGGCAGCCAAGCCTCCTGCACCTTGTTGATGCTGCGTGGCGCCCGGCCTCCTGCCCTGTTTTGCTGCGGCTGCAAGGCCCCAGCCTTTGCGGTGCCCACTCTGCCTGGTTGCTGCTGTGGCGCCAGCCTCCTGCACCTGCTGCTGTGCTGGTGCCAGCCTCCTGCACCTGTTGCTGCTGCTGTGGCGCCAGCCTCCTGCACCTGTTTGCTGCTGCTGGTGGCGCCAGGGCCCCTCCTGCCCCGGTTGCTGACTAGCTTGTGCGCCAGCCTCCTGCCCCTGTTGCTGCTTGTGGCGCCAGCCTCCTGCACCTGTTGCTAGCTGCTGTGGCGCCAGCCTCCTGCACCTGTTGTGGCGCCAGCCTCCTGCACCTGTTTGTGGAGCCAGCCTCCTGCACCTGTGCTAGCTGTTGCGCCAGCCTCCTGCACCTGTTCTGCTGTGGCGCCCAGCCTCCCTGCACCTGTGATGGCCGTCGCCAGCCTCCTGCACCTGTTGCTGCTTCTGGCGCCAGCCTACCTGCACCTGTTGCTGGCTGGCCAGCCTCCGCACCTGTTGCTGCTGCTGGCGCCAGCCTCCTGGGGGGGGGGCACCTGTGCCGTGTGGCCCCAGCCTCCTGCACCTGTTGCTGCTGCTGTGGCGCCAGCCTCCAGCACCTGTGCGCTGTGGCGCCAGCCTCCATGCACCTTGTTGTGGCGCCAGCCTCCTGCACCTGTTGCTGCTGCTGGGGCGCCAGCCTCCTGCACCTTGTGCGGCTGGGCGCCGACTCCTGCACCTGTTGCTGTTGCGCGCCAGCCTCCTGCACCGGTTGCTGCTGCTGCTGGCCAGCCTCCCACTTCTGCCCTTCCCCTCTGCACCTGTTTGCTGCGTCAAGCTCCTGCACCTTTGCTTCTGCTTGCTCCCCAGTGCCCTTTATGCTACCCCTCCCCCCCTGTTGCTGCTGCTGCGGCGCAGCATCCCTGCACATGTTGCTGCTGCGGGCGCCAGCACTCCTGCACATGTTTGTTGCTGCGGTCGGAGCCAGCCTCCTGCACCTGTTGTTGCTGCTACGGCGCCAGCCATCCTGCACCTGTTGTTGCTGCTACGGCGCCAGGCCTCCTGCACCTGTTGGTGCTGTGGCGCCAGCCTCCTGCACCAACCCTGTTGCTGCTGCATGACGAGGCGCCAGCCTCCTAGCACCTGTTGTTGCTGCGTGCGCCAGCCTCCTGCCCCTGTTTGCTGCTTGCCGGCGCCCAGCCTCCTGCAACTGTTGCTGCTGCTACGGCGCCAGCCTCCTGCACCTGTTGTTGCTGCGGCGCCAGACCGTCCTTCGAAACTGTTGTTGCTGCTGTCGGCGCCAGCCTCCTGCCACTGTTGTTGCTGTGGCGTCAGCCTCCTGCACCTGCTGTTGCTACTGGCCGCCCGCCTCCTGCATCCTGTTGTTGCTGTGGCGCCGGCCTCCTGCACCTGTTGTTGTGGCGCCAGCCTCCTGCACCTGCTGTTGCTATGGCGCCAGCCTCCTGCACCTGTTGCTGCTGCTGCGCGCCAGCCTCCTGCACCTGTTGCTGCTGCGGCCGCCAGCCTCCTGTACCTGTTGCTGCTGCTGTGGCGCCAGCCTCCGGCACCTGTTGCTGCTGGCTGCGCCAGCCTCCGGTACATGTTGCTGCTTGCTGCGGCGCAGCTCTACCTGCACCTGTTTGCTGCTAGCGGCGCAGCCTCCTGCACCCTGTTGCTGCTGCTGCGCGCTGCCAAGCCTCCTGTACCTGGTGTTGCGTGGCACGCACAGACTCGCCTGCACCTGTTGTTGCTGCTGCGCCAGCCTCCTGTACCTGTTGCTGCTGCTGCGCGCCAGCCTCCTGCACCTGTTGCTGCTGTGGCGCCAGCCTCCTGTACCTGTTGTGCTGCTGCTGCTGCGGCGCACGCCTACCCTGCACCCTGGTGCTTGCTTCGGCGCCCAGCCTCCTGGCCACTGTTGCTGCTGTCTGCGGCGCCAGCCTCCTGCACTTGTTGCTGCTGCGGCGCCAGCCTCGTGCACCTGTTGTTGTGTGGCGCCGCCCCTGTACACCTGTTGCTGCTGCTGCGGCCGCCAGCCTCCCTTGCACTCTGTTGCTGCTGCGGCGCCAGCCTCCTGCACTTGTTGTTGCTAGTGGCGGCCTAGCCTCCTGCAACCGGTTGCTTCGGCTGTGGCGCCAGCCTCCTGCACCTGTTGCTAGCTTGTCTAGTGGCGCCAGCCTCCCTGCACCTGTTGCTGCTGCTGCCGGCGCCGCCTCCTTCACCTGTTGCTGCTGCGGGCGCCAGCCTCCTGCACCTGTTGCTGCTGTCTGCTGCGGGGCCCAGCCTCCTGCACCTGTTGCTGCTGGTGGCGCCAGCCTCCTGCACCTGTTGCTGTTGCTGCGGCGCCAGGCGCACCTACCCCTGCTGTCGCTGCTGCTGTCGGCGGCCAGCCTCCTGCACCTGTTGCTGCTGCTGCGGCGCAGCCTCTGCACCTGTTGCTGTTGCTGCTGTGGCGCCAGCCTCCTGCACCTGTTGTTTGTCCTGCTGCGGGCGCCCAGCACTCCTGCACCTGTAGCTGCGTGGTCGCGAAGCTGGACCTTGAGCGCTGTGGCGCCAGCCTCCTGCCCTGTTCGCCTGTCTGCTGGCCGCCAGCCTCACTGCACCTGGTTGTTGCTGCTGGCTGGCGTCCCATCCTCCTGCACCTGTGTTGCCTGGTGCGGCGCAGCCTGCCTGCCTGTTTTGCGTGCTGCTGCTGGCGCCAGCCTCCTGCACCTGTCTGCTGCTTGCGGGCGCCAGCCTCGCTGCACCATGGTTTCTGTTGCGGCGCCCCTGCAGTTGCTGCGTGTGGCGCCGCCTCCTGCACCTGTTGCTTGCTGCCTGCGGCGCCAGCCTCCTGCATATCCTGAAAGAGATTCCAACACAGAATGTCCAGCTTTCATATAAGAGGTACCAGGCGAATAATACCGACTGACCATCAGTGTAAAAACTGCCACAACTCTATCGACCGGGATGATTTTTTTAGCAAGAGAAAGAAGAGAAGAATGGCTAAAAATGTCCAGACTCTACCACCAACTCTGTCAAATGCTAGAGAGGACACAACCACAGTGGCCTCCTTACCAGAGCCTCAGATATTAACACCAAGTAAAGCATCCAGCACTTCCACATACACGATAACATCATTTCCTTTTCATCCAGGGTATAAAAACATGCAAAGCTAACAAATTTCATTTTATAGCTGGCCTACATGAAGCAAATGCCGGGTTTGCAGCCCTAACGGAAACCCACACAAAGGACTACCATGATGGTGAAATATGGATCTCAGAGTACAATCTTGTCAGATGTGATAGGAAACACCGGTTACAGGGTAGGGTCAGCCTCTACATCAAAGACACACTCATCTGTACTGAGCTGCTAAACACCTCAAACAATATGGTGGAAGTGCTGATAATCAAAATAGAGATCCTAAATGTAGTTATTGTCCTCGTACAATATATATAAGTCACCGGAATCAATTCCTCAGCAATTTAAGGAACAACTACTGTACCTTACCTTCAGGTTACCTTGAGGTGCTTCCGGGGCTTGGCGTCCCCGCGGCCCGGTCGTCGACCAGGCCTCCTGGTTGCTGGACTGATCAACCAGGCTGTTAGACGCGGCTGCTCGCAGCCTGACGTATGAGTCACAGCCTGGTGGATCAGGTATCCTTTGGAGGTGCTTATCCAGTTCTCTCTTGAACACTGTGAGAGTCGGCCAGTTATGCCCCTTATGTGTAGTGGAAGCGTAAGGAAGAGAATAGGTTGAATACATGATCCGTTTCTGTTAACCGGCAGTTCCTCAGCAGGCAGTGGACCCACATATAACTTGACCACCTCAACGTGAGTGCCGGGAGCACCATAGCTACGGTATAGAAATGTCTGGCGTGTGTTCTTGCTTTCAGCTAAAGTGGCTCCTGCTGCATTGGTCTGTAGTTCCATCATCCTTGGTCTGGCAGGACATGAACAGGACACATCAAGCTCTTGACTAATCTGAAGCTTTTTTTATGACTTGGTAATAAATTGATCGGTAACACAAACACGTTCCCTAAAGAAATTAGTTAATATATATATATATATATATATATATATATATATATATATATATATATATATATATATATATATGTCGTACCTAGTAGCCAGAACGCACTTCTCAGCCTACTATGCAAGGCCCGATTTGCCTAATAAGCCAAGTTTTCATGAATTAATTGTTTTTCAACTACCTAACCTACCTAACCTTACCTAACCTAACTTTTTCGGCTACCTAACCTAACCTAACCTATAAAGGTAGGTTAGGTAGGGTTGGTTAGGTTCGGTCATATATCTACGTTAATTTGAATTCTAATAAAAAAAATTTACCTCATACATAATGCAATGGGTAGCTTTATCATTTCATAGGAAAAAAATTAGAGAAAATATAATAATTCCGGGAAACTTGGCTTATTAAGCAAATCGGGCCTTGCATAGTAGGCTGAGAAGTGCGTTCTGGCTACTAGGTACGACATATATATATATATATATATATATATATATATATATATATATATATATATATATATATGTGTGTGTGTGTGTGTGTGTGTGTGTGTGTGTGTTACATAAACAATTTCTTAATGGACTAGGAAGAGATAAACGGTGATGGATTTTGGTTATCGTTCAAGGTATTTGAATACTGTGGAGTGAGGGCAGTGTATAATACTCTTGTGTGTGTTGGTATTGACTTGAATAGTTGTAAATGGGAGGAAACTCGATTGGTGAGGGATATAAGCAGCTGTCTATGGCATATTATGCTTGTTAAGCTGCCTTGTGGTGGTTCCGGGGATCAAAGCCCCCGCGGCCCGGTCTCTGACCAGTCAAGGAGCAAAGTTTCAACGTAACATTCTTTAAAGTAACAATTTAGTAGGTTTTAGAACTAGAAAACTCAGTGTAACAAACTGGCCAACTCCTACACAAGACATTTCGACCACGCTCGTTTTCTGATGGCCCAAGGCAAATATATTGTTAGGTTAGGATGTATTATCTCAAATGGATATAGTTAGGTTGTAATATCCGTTAGCTAGCCGTCTTGTGTACAAAATGACTTGTAGCCGTTGGGCGCGCCTGCCGCGGCGGGAGATTTGAATGAGCAGGAGGGCGGGGTCCACCAGTGAGGGGTCCCCTGAAGGCTCCCCTTCTCAACCCGCAGGGAAGGACAACACCCTATATTTTACCCTTCAGTGTAGGAATATCCCGCTTCTTGATCCCGAACTCCCTCGCTTAGCTGGAGCGTCCACACACTAAATCGCCCCCTAGTTACGTAACTTGACTATCAGTATTAGTTGGTGGTCTTACTGACTTAGCGGTTCTGTTAACGGTATCAGTTGGTGGTCATACTGTTTTACCGCTTCTGTTAACAGTATCAGTTGGTGGTTATACTGTTTTAGCGCTTCTGTTAACAGTATCAGTTGGTAGTCATACTGTTTTAGCGCCTTTGTTAACGGTATCAGGTGGTAGTCATACTGTTTTAGCGCTTCTGTTAACAGTATCAGTTGGTAGTCATACTGTTTTAGCGCTCCTGTTAACAGTATCAGTTGGTAGTCATACTGTTTTAGCGCTCCTGTTAACAGTATCAGTTGGTAGTCATACTGTTTTAGCGCTCCTGTTAACAGTATCAGTTTCTAGTCATACTGGCTAAACGCTTTTAATATCGCTACATTTAAGAAAAAATATTTGTATTAATTTTTACATCATACGAACCTTTGTGTTTGAAAAAAAAAATTTCATCAAATCGTATGGGCCGGAATATCGAGAAAGTTTACCTAGAGAAACGAATGTTCAGTCTACTCTCCGTGAATGATCCCATTGGACTCTTAACCAATCTAACATTGGTAGAGTCTAGTGTGAGATTTTTCTCTACGCCTACCTCCCTTAGGAGGTGGACTACAAGTTTAAAGGCTGCTCTTGGCAGTTAAGCATGAGTCCAGTAGAAAAAGGAGAAGCGGGAGCAAACCGCCAGGCTTCCACCAGCAGGGGTGGAAACCTGTCCACAATAGGCCGCTGGTTCCTCCTAGTTAAACATGACGTTAAAACCAATAAAGGGTAACCGACGGGTTCTCACAATCAAATTTTATATTTGTTGTGTGGCGCTATGAATTGGAATTCGAATTCCCAAGAGCGCAGCCGTCATATCAAGATTTAAAACAACAATATCAAATATATATCAGAACAATGGGAGTGGTACAGAATAGTTGAAGGTTGACATCAAAGACTGTTAACAAATAACAATTTATTATAACAAGAGACTAGACTACTACATTAAAACAAAAGAATGTCAATGACGTTACTCGAACATAAGCGTGCCCACAGAGGAATCAACACGCAAGCAAGAACTAACAGATCTATAATCACAATTACAACAAATGACACAGTGAGTTCTGGAACACGTCTCCAGTAACCTCCTAACTGTTCTACGCCTCAGTGCAGTCTACACCTGCAATAGCGGTTGCAATGCAATCAAATCAGTAGCCTTTCAATGACATCAATAACTAATGGGTTCACTGGCAACTCCAGCACCCTTCCTCAAATTTATCTTTACGTTAATGTCCATCCAGTGGCACCATAACCAACAGCTAAATAGCAACCCTTGCTGTGTGGCTGCATACTGAACTAACCTGAACACAGGTGTGCCCACTGATGACGCAATATTGCAAACTCAAAGAAAAATATCACAGACTAAGTTACACCACAGCGTGTGATTTAATTACGTTACAGTCCAACCAGTGGCATTTGCAACACAGCTATTCAACAGCCCCTCGAGAAATGACAGCAGGCTCCATCCTGCTGACACTTCGGGCTGACAACATGAACTAACTGAACAATTCCTCCACTGATGACACAAGCAAGCAATCAATAGTGACACGACTTCCTAGTGGCAGCTACTCTAATCACAAGCTTAAGGTCCTCCAGTCCAACAGGAGCGACCCCCGTAATCCGGTGGGTAGTCTAACAGTGACTCACCCCTATCACAACTAAAGTGAACACAGTCAGGCAAGGTGGGATTCTGGGACACAGCTCCACTCATCCCTAAGTTACTTTACCCTCGTCACTAGACGATAACCAAAAGAAATTGCCTTAATCAATTGCAACATTGATTATGTGAATAATGATGGAAATTGACTGATCACAGCAGTCAGCAACAAGTACTACTTTAATCACACAAGTGTCTCACTCTAGACAACAACATGATAGTACTCTACGTTAACACAAGTCCTCTTGTCACAATAACTCAAACTCTTAAATTACATCACACTTGACTCCTTGCAAGTATTCAGTGAGTAATTCTTAATTAAGGTCAAACGGACCACTAATTACATCCCAATTGAGTTACGTTAACTAAGCCTACCCCAAGTGGGTGGCTTCTCAACAGTCTGTGTATCACTAATTACGTTTACTTACTAATGAGTGCTAATTACCCTAATTAGCCTTGAGCAATTAATTAACTGTCACCAGGACCGATAATTAATCATACATAAATACGTCTCACTCCGCACTGCCTAAGCAGGTCTCATCAAACACTGTGAATTCACGGAAGAGGAGTTAATTACCCTAATTAACAATGAGTGCAACTTAATCCACTGTCACCAGACAGAATATGATTAATATAACGTATTATGCTAACCCCATGACCTCGCTTTACCGAGTCATCTGAGTCCTCAAGACTCCAGACGTTAATTACTCCACTAATTATCATGAGCCACTAATTGCCCCAACCCTGAAAGGCAGTTAGTCTCGAGCAACTGACGTTAGCACTATCACTGACAGACTCTGACAGATCCTCTCCCACTACGTGAATTCATGATGAGAATGCTAATTACATAATTAGCTAGAGTGGTCAATTAATTGTCACACGGACAATTAATTGCACCGGACACGTATTCCCACAAGCTCAAGTTCAACACTGTTCTCCCATAACAGCACTCACTCATTCAACAACTTCAAGTGTGCACCCCTTATCCAGTTAATTACCCCTAATTAACTCACTGAATCCTCAAGTACTCACACAACTCAAAGAAACAAAGTAACCCTAAGGTTACATAGGTCACACATATAATGGCATGCAAAACATAAAATAGCACTGCCACATACAGTTGCGACTACTGCAACTCGTTAATTACTATGCCCACACAGTAATGACACACGGTTTTGCAACAATCAAGGTATACCAATCTTACTGTCCCTCTAATCTTGCAAACGTTGCAAAAGATCGCCCGATCCCGGTGCTTCAGCAAGACAATTAACGTTAATATAAGACACCGTCGCTCTACGCGGACAGCTGGCACTAATTCTCCCATAATTAGGCAAATTAACAAATTGCTCGCTCCCATTAAGTGACTGAGAATTTCCCTGAATACTCAAAGGGTCCCTTTAAATCCTCAACACAGTTCCTAGGACAGTAATATCGTATACCTGATAACACTGCACAAACTGCACATAATGATACCGTCAGCATGCCCCCATGCTAATGACATCATTAGGCAATCAGTCAGCGATCACATCTACTGACTCACCACACAACACAGTACAACAACATGCAAATGAAACACATGGAAATGCCTCCAAAACAATGTAATTAATCACCAGGTGATATACAGACCTCAGGATATCACTAATAACCTGCCCCACGGGCCTGCTTAATTAACTCTAACCTGGCCTAATTACATAATGAGGTACATGGCACTAACCAAGGCTGGACGATTATACAGAATCGCCAGACTGGATCATTTATATGATGATTTCTCTACACTGACTGGTCCAAACTCCAGTCAGTCTACACACAACAATATATACAGATATATAATTATAACACTACGTGATTTACAGTGACAATTTCCCACTCCAGGTACTGCCCACAGTCACCTGGGCATGCCACAGACGGGCGTCTCAGCTACTTCCCTAGCCTGGCCGGGCTAGGGGCTCACACAACTTTTCTACTATGATTTCCACTAATCTGAGACACTGATAAAGTACTCACGTTTCCGTCCACACTTTCCTCATTTCCCAGGTCCTTACCACCTGGCTGTCACACACTTAGCTTGCTCCTCGTGCGTCGACAAGATGTGGCTTAGGCTGTCCTGGGAATGTGGCCAA
>WNGS01163813.1:12159634-12185632 GCA_020271785.1 Procambarus virginalis
TATATATATATATATATATAGATTATGTATATTATATATATATATATATAATATATATATATATAAGTATATATATATAGTATTATATGTTAACTCGAACAATGGTTACTTTCTGCCAGTCAGGAAATGACGAACCACAGGAAATAGTCATATCATATAAAATATATATATATATATATTAACGAAACAATCAGAAACGACGTATAATTATCCAATATTTAAACCCCCAAGGTGAACCCTTGTCAGATGAACGCGTTGTTACCTACAACGTATAATTCAAGAATAAATATTTTCATTTCACCTGTATGGCAAGGGATGAACCTGGGGGCGCGAGGAGGAGGCTGGGCACCAGCGCTGCCCCACGGGGGTATGGAACGTGGCAACCCCGCCTGTCTCGGGTGCCGGCAGGGAACGTGTGGAGAAAAACAGTGCACGATCACCCTAGCTACGAGGAGGACGTGTAAGTCGTCTCTAGCGTGGCTCTCTTAACTTCTTTATTGGCCTCTGGCCGTGTGTGGTCCTTGCGGAGAGTGGCCGAGGTGTTTCGGTGAATGCTCTCGTGAATTGCGAGTCTGTGTTGCCCTCGTCTTAAAGCGTGGGGGCTGGGATTGATTTACGTAGAGGTTTAAAGGAAGGTTGTGGAGTGTTGAGTGAGTATGCCCGGAACCCCCCGTGGTAAGATGCGGGTATCCTAGCCAACATTCGCTGGGTCCTCTGCCCTGTGGCCCACCCAGGCTTCGTCCGAACCAAGAGGCACTATAGTTGATTTCTTCTTCTTCCTCCTCCACACACATACGCTCATCCAACACCGCTTGTCCCGTGAACGGTAAGTTGGTGTGTGTGTGTGTGTGGTGTGGACACTTGTAATGTATGTTTTAGCGTTAAGTGCGTGGAGAGGAAGTGAGGTGGTGGTGGGTGGGTGTGTTGGAGGTCCTGTTGTCCTGAAGGGCTTACGTGTGGTGTTTGCACCTGTGGGCCACCTTGCTGCTGCTGCTGCTTGTTCTCACGAGGAAGCAACAAACACAACCCACACACACACACACACACACACACACACACACACACACACCACACACACACACACACACACACACCACACACACTCTCACTCATCCGTTAGTTTTAATTTGATGATAATTATCATATCTGCGCAAGTACTCGGGATGTTTGTAAATACAGATATATCACCAAGGTTATACTTCTGCAACTGGTATGGTAAAAACTGGCCTTTCTCTCTCTGTCTCCTCTCTCTCTCTCTCTCTCTCTCTCTCTCACTCTCGTCTCTCTCTCTCTCTCTCTCTCTCTCTCATCTCTCCTCTCTCTCTCTCTCTCTCTCTCTCTCTCTCTCTCTCCTCTCTCTCTCTCTCTCTCTCTCTCTTTTTTTTATTTTCTTTTTCAGTTTTTTTTTATTTTTTCTCTCTCTCCTCTCTCTGTCCGCCAGAGGACCACGAAGGCAAGTAGTCAGTCTTAAACTGAGGAATTATTTGCTGCCCCCCAAGGTCAATGGACACTGCAGTCACCCGCCAGATTCATGACTCGTTGCACTTACAACGAGCTTAGATGCTGGCCCGACATTCCTGCGTGACGGGATCACAAGATGCAGCTTCCCCCCCCCCGACTATTATCAGCCTGTTTTCAACTGATGCTATTATCTGCATGGGATGGATAGGCTCCTCAAGACTAACGTCTTGATCTCGTAGGGCTGCTATCATTTCTCTATAGACAAGGATATATATACAAAAATGATAACGCGGACTGATGTTTATCAAATATTTATAACAGTATTCACACTTGTTAGTCGGAAATGTTTTCAAGAGATACGTTAAAGGTCACTGTTGATGTTATTTTAAATTGCAAGTTTTGTATATTAACATTTATACTCAAGATTTTAAAAAGCATCGTAGTCCATATATTTTCCCCTGTGCATTAAACTGATTTTGTCTTTATAATGATACTTGTATATACAGTAGGCTCTATTTAGTAGCACTTAGAACAGTCGGATTGAAAAGCAAAAAAGCAAGATTTTATGAATTTTACTTAACGCTGTGTGTCTGGGCATTGTTTTGATATGAGAGAGTAGACAGGAGAGTTACTGTGAGCGGCGACTTGCTTCTCCACTCACCAACATTTCCAGATAAGCGCAACCTCAAATATAGCACCACTGTTTGTGTACTTAGGAAGCCGTGACCGCGTGCAAGTTATGACCTCAGTACTGCTATTGCAGCGTTTTAACATATTTGTTTTATTGCGAAGAGAAATAAGCGTGTGGGGCCCCTCACACAGCGTGAGTTTGTCTCGCTATGTTGAGCGTACTTTGCGTGCGTCCTCTTGTCATGTTTCTGCGGAGACTCGCTTATAATATAAGATTTTTTTTTTTTATTTTGCCCCGAGGGGCGAGTTTATTGGGCAGCGTCACTCATCTTGTGAGTGGACACACCGCCATAGTGACAGTATTGGCAGCGCCACTCATCTTGTGAGTGGACACACCGCCATAGTGACAGTATTGGGCAGCGCCACTCATCTTGTGAGTGGACACACCGCCATAGTGACAGTATTGGGCAGCGCCACTCATCTTGTGAGTGGACACACCGCCATAGTGACAGTATTGGTCAGCGCCACTCATCTTGTGAGTGGACACACCGCCATAGTGACAGTATTGGGCAGCGCCACTCATCTTGTGAGTGGACACACCGCCATAGTGACAGTATTGGTCAACGCCACTCATCTTGTGAGTGGACACCCGCCATAGTGACAGTATTGGGCAGCGCCACTCATCTTGTGAGTGGACACACCGCCATAGTGACAGTATTGGTCAGCGCCACTCATCTGTGAGTGGACACACCGCCATAGTGACAGTATTGGGCAGCGCCACTCATCTTGTGAGTGGACACACCGCCATAGTGATAGTATTGGTCAGCGCCACTCATCTTGTGAGTGGACACACCGCCATAGTGACAGTATTGGGCAGCGCCACTCATCCTGTGAGTGAACACACCGCCCATAGTGACAGTATTGGGCAGCGCCACCCATCCTGTGAGTGGACACACCGCCATAGCAGCATGTTCAACACTCCCCAAAAGAAAAACCCGCTGGGTTGTTCATCCTGTCACTTGTACCCAGACACAGCTGGGACTTACTTAACTGTCTCAAGTGAACAGAATATAAGAGTTTTTAGATATTTAGATCCTTATAGTGTCTTTTATAATATAAGTTAAGTCTAGGGTAGCTATATTGTTTTGATGATTGAAGGCCTAACTAGGAATATTGAACATGTTCAAGACTAGGTTCGACTGACGATTGCTCGCATTTCGCGAAAACACCCCCCAACCCGTCAATGTCAATAGGCCTAAAAAAAATACCGTGTCAACCATTTAATCCTTGTTAGAATAACCTAATACCTACATTATTGAAGTAAACCCCTCATTGTAACCGTATGATGCATTCAATCCAGCTTAATTAACAGCACATTACAAATTGTATTAGCTTGGATATGCTCACATGTGTACCACAACAGCGGACGGCTTGGTTAATTGGATAGGCTGTTTGGTAAAGTAACAATATATCCTATGTTTTGGGGTGTATTGTATGGCAAAGTCAGAGCGTTCCAATATGTTCACCTCATTGTTATCCAGCCTTGGTGCGCGCTCATCGCCTAGGTTGTTACCTGTAGTCCGTCTGATTCTGGCTTCCACCAGCCACGTGGTGGTAAGTTTCCCTTCCCACACCCCCCTCATCTTCCCACGCCCCATATTGAACGGCATTAGGCTACATGTAGCTCACAAACTACAGTAGTTGATGTGTGTGTGTGTGTGTGGTGTGTGTGTGTGTGTGTGTGTGTGTGTGTGTGTGTGTGTGTGTGTGTGTGTGTGCGTGCGTGCGTGCGTGTGCCTGCGTGCATGCAAATGTTCATTGTGTATCTATCGATGATATTATATAAGCTTGTAAAACCTCCCGCATAAGATACGCGCACACAAACAGTAACTGAAATGAGATAATAGATCATTATCTGCCACATAATGATACAATGACTGAGCCATTTTTTCGTGCCTAAGCTACTCAGAAAAACTACGTGAAGTTAGCCTCGATTATCTCCTCTTTTAAACTCATTTCACGCAGGCCTCGTGTGTGTGTGTGTAGGCCATATTAGGACGCTTTACAAGGGCCTACTATTTAAATGCAATGGCTTTCTTTCATGCATCTGTTCAATCTATTTGTCAAGTTTTCGTTACAATTATTTATTTCGTAGAGACTAGTCAGTTCCCATCACAATCCAAACCAACCCAATCTAACATAACTCAGTCTAATCTAACACAATCCATCAAACGTAACACAACCCAGTCTAACCAAACACAACCAAGTCTAACTAAACTCAATCAAGTCTAACCAAATACAACCAGTCTAAACTCAATCAAGTCTAGCCAACATAACCCAAATCCAAACTAAATCACAGTATGGAATGGGTTGTGTATGTTTTGCCCGTCCTCTCACATGCCGATAATATTTGTGTGGTCAAAACAATGGCCTTAACAATGCGCCCTGTACAGCATTGCGTTGTCTGAGAAAGAACGTTGTGGTTAGCGCAGTCGACTCACAACCGACTAGGCTCAAGTTCGATTCCCTAACAGAGTGAGTTGCTTGGGCAATTTTCGTTACACCTGATGCCTCTGTTCACCTAGAGGCAAATAGGTACCCAGGATTTGGTAATTCATAATTCAATGTGTCGAGGGGGGGGACAGGCAGCCAGATTATATATATACTGTACATGTTAGGCTTATATCAATTGGGACTTTATTTACTGCAAGGTGACCAGGGCATTACGTGACAGGAAACGCGCCCAACCATTTCTGCCCCGCCCGGGATTCGAACCCGCAAGTCTCGATTGTGAGTCGAGAACGAACCCGACTGTACTACCGGGACCCAAAATGCCCTTATCCTAACCTAGCAGAGGACCCGAAACAGAAACCGGGACAGTATGTCACGTTCGCGAGCCGTGACCATTTTCTAATAGACAATTTTTTGGCTTTAGGGAAAGTAAACGTCAACCTGCAACGTTCTATTAGGAGGACGGATTGCCTCAGTAAGCCTCAGTCTCAATGCCTCAGTAAGCCTCAGTCTCAATGCCTCAGTAAGCCTCAGTGCCTCACACAATCTTCCTGTCACCGACGATGGGAAACTTAACTATGTAGCCCCATTGCCTCTCCCGGCAGATTGACACACCCAACGCAGCCAGTTCTTTGGATTTGTCATTCCGTAAAACAAACTCACACCTTGTAGCCTAACCAGAAGCGTACGCACCTAGGCAATTCACCCAACCTATGGAGTCCGATGTATAGAAACTGAATATTTGTGAGCTGTTACTTTCCTTAATATGTTGCATATTAATATGTTGATATATAATTAATATGTTGCATACTGTTGGTGTCGATAAGGTAAACAGACTTGAGAGGACGGGTTGGACACCTACCACTGAGGGATACATGCTGTACTAGAGCGACTTTTCGCTTATATAATGTTATATTTTACTACTTGACCGGAACTACTTTGCATATAAGAGTCTAGAGCATACCTGGAGAGGGTTTCGAGAGTTCTTCTACTCTCCGAGCCCGGCCTGAGGCCAGTCTCGACACCTATAAATAATTCGCTAATGGGTAGGGGAAATATTCTAAAGTGGAGTCAACCCATTTAGAAGGACAGACAATACTTCGGTGTATTGTCAAGGGTAAGACATGTTAAAGATTCGCTACTGGAACAATCAGTTCCAAGTAGCACGGGCTATGGTGAGCCCGTAGGTATTTTGGTAAGACATGAAAATGTTTGTTTTAAAAACATTACAATCTGATAGCTTAGGCTATTCTCTAATGCAGCATACAATATTGTATCAATTATTTAATAGAATTTTAAGACAAAAGCAGTCTCTTGTTATGCGAATTTACTTGCATTATATTCAAACGTTAATTACAATAGGCAAAAGCACTGGTAAATGTGTCTTGGCCATAAAGAAAGCCTTCAACACGCCAGACTGGAGAATAACGACGAAGGAAATGTTAAAACATGACATTGGTGACAAAATGCTTAATGTGATCAGATTTTACTTAGAAGCTAAAAGTAAACAGAAATTGGGAACAGTCATGATGGGTACAATTTAAAATTAGTACATGCCCAGGGTACATGTACATGCCCAGAGTACATGTACATGCCCAGAGTACATGTACATGCCCAGGGTACATGTACATGCCCAGAGTACATGTACATGCCCAGGGAACTGACCTGGGTCAAGGTATTTGTCGTAACATTTACAAGTGATCTAGATGTAGGCTTGTTTACAGGAAAATTTGCAGACAATCCTAAAGCAAAGAGCATTAGGAGTTTGCAAGAGGACTGGGAAGAACTGCATAAATACCTGGATAGACTTTAGGCTTCGCTGGAGTTTAATGTGTTCACAAACAATTTAATGTGGACACAAATAAACGTTTAACCTCGTTAAGAAGTAGGACGATATTATCTCAGTATTGTAGACTGACATAATATTGCAATTATTATACAGCATAATTATGGCAATAACTGTTATTGCAAAATAATGATTGCAATTACACAAAACATTTTTGGGTACAATATCCCATATTTTTTACATTCTATCCTTAGCGCCTGTAAGTTCACTAGGCTTTGCACGAGAGATTACAATCACCACTGCTATACCTCTTTAATGTCACATTTGAGAATTATATATATAAAAAATACATAAATGTGGTATTTTCTCGTCTAAATTGATGTAAATATGATCTTTATATAGTATTGTATATTATTTAATCAAAAAGTGTCATAATAAAAATTGTCACATTTGTATATACTCAACCCATCCTCGACAAATGATAAAGCCATAGTTACTATGAGTGGAGTGACGGGTTAATACTTGACGGCAAGTTAATAATGTGAAAAGTGTTAGTGATGATACGAGTATGAAAATATCATGGAGAGATGTGAAGTGCAAAAAGTCAATAAACCACAAGAATGAATAGAAAGATTTGGGCTTATGGACGAGTGGATAGGGTAGGATAAGGCCGCGTTATCCTCATCCAAATTCTCTTCAAGAATTTCAACTCCTCAACCTTCTTCTTGAGCCTTTTCCAAACTCTTTGGACATAGAAGAAAGTGGACGGACATGGTGAGAGAGTTTGTGAGAAAGTTATGCAGTGTGTGAATAACCCAGCGGGATATGTTAAAAGGCAGTGAATGCTTTTGGAAAAAAAATGTATAACAATTCAAGAGGAAGACTGGAGGCTTATACATGGTCCCATGAAGCAGTGGGTTCCCGCTTTGGATGATTTTTGAAGTATAGTGTTTATTTATTCGTGAGTGAATATTTTGTAAATTATGTAGGGCTTAAGATGTACAGAAATGTCGCCACTGGCATTTGACACGAGTGGGATGGGTATATATTCTTTGCTAATGCGTATATATTCACGTGTGCCATGGGTATGTTCTTTGTTTATGGGTATATATTCACGTGTGGGATGGGTATATATATTCTTTGCTTTATACTCTGATGAATGGACGAGTGATATCTGTAATGCATTCAATTCCATATGAACCTTGTGCTGTATTAATCATTGTTCTCCTGGATAATGCCTTCCCACCCTGTCAGACGATAAAGGGCCAGGATGATGATAATGTTGTATAGATCTACCAAGTCGAATAACTGAAGTGAATATATTGGGAAGTTTTTAAAATTGATTGGATACATACCCACCACAGCCCGGACCAACCGGGCTGTGGTGGATATGTGGGCCTGCGGGCCGCTCCAAGCAACAGCCTGTTGGACCAAGCTCTCACAAGTCAAGCCTGGCCTCGGGCCGGGCTTGGGTAGTAGAAGAACTCCCAAAACCCCATCCAGGTACAATCTAGATACATATACTGTATATGTGATAATATTTAATATGAATTGGGTATATTTCATGCCCCCGACAAGGTAAGGTAATTATCAGAAGAAAACGCTAAGCCATTACGACTATATAGCACTTGGAAGGGTCAGAATACGGATTTGGGATGGGACGGGGGGGAGGAGGAATGGTGCCCAACCACTTTAGACGGTCGGGGATTGAACGCCGACCTGCATATAGCGGTACCGTCCAGTCTTAAGTGGTTGGGGCATGTCCCCAACAAAACAAAATACATATTCGATTATTGTTTGCGGTAAATATGCATGAACATATATGGGTCATATATGTTCTCATATATGACATTACACCAGCCGTTCTCTCCAGCGCTCCAACGTCAAGAAACTGTCGTACTAAAGTGCCCTTATCCTTACCTACCCGAGGACCCAAAACAGAAAACGGGACAGTACGTCACTTTCGCCAGCCGCTGCCATTTTCTAGTACGACAATTTTTGGCCTTAGGTAGAGTGTACGTCAAAATACGACGTGCTATTAGGAGGCCGGGTTGGTTACGCTCCGTATCTCACTCCAATAACCATAAATATTATCCTTTTTCGTTGATCAATTCACACGATACAAAAATTTGTTTCAGTACGTGAACACATTAGCTGTAGTTAATACATTAGCTGTAGTTATTACATTAGCTGTAGTTAATACATTAGCTGTATCTAATACATTAGCTGTAGTTAATACATTAGCTATAGTTAATACATTAGCTATAGTTAATACATTAGCTGTAGTTAATACATTAGCTATAGTTAATACATTAGCTGTATCTAATACATTAGCTGTATTTAATACATTAGCTGTATTTAATACATTAGCTGTATCTAATACATTAGCTGTATCTAATACATTAGCTGTATCTAATACATTAGCTGTATCTAATACATTAGCTGTATTTAATACATTAGCTGTAGTTAGCAACTACAGCTTGAAGAATGATTTTCTGGAATCCAAACATGGCAACTGGGAGGAGTCGCCTAGAGCCATGGCATTGTGTTTTGTCCGCCCTGGAGCATTGTCGTGTTTTGTCCGCCCTGGAGCATTGTCGTGTTTTGTCCGCCCTGGAGCATTGTCGTGTTTTGTCCGCCCTGGAGCATTGTCGTGTTTTGTCCGCCCTGGAGCATTGTCGTGTTTTGTCCGTCCTGGAGCATTGTCGTGTTTTGTCCGCCCTGGAGCATTGTCGTGTTTTGTCCGTCCTGGAGCATTGTCGTGTTTTGTCCGCCCTGGAGCATTGTCGTGTTTTGTCCGTCCTGGAGCATTGTCGTGTTTTGTCCGTCCTGGAGCATTGTCGTGTTTTGTCCGCCCTGGAGCATTGTCGTGTTTTGTCCGCCCTGGAGCATTGTCGTGTTTTGTCCGCCCTGGAGCATTGTGTTTTGTCCGTCCTGGAGCATTGTCGTGTTTTGTCCGTCCTGGAGCATTGTCGTGTTTTGTCCGCCTTGGAGCATTGTCGTGTTTTGTCCGTCCTGGAGCATTGTCGTGTTTTGTCCGCCCTGGAGCATTGTCGTGTTTTGTCCGCCCTGGAGCATTGTCGTGTTTTGTCCGCCCTGGAGCATTGTGTTTTGTCCGTCCTGGAGCATTGTCGTGTTTTGTCCGTCCTGGAGCATTGTCGTGTTTTGTCCGCCTTGGAGCATTGTCGTGTTTTGTCCGCCCTGGAGCATTGTCGTGTTTTGTCCGCCCTGGAGCATTGTCGTGTTTTGTCCGTCCTGGAGCATTGTCGTGTTTTGTCCGCCCTGGAGCATTGTCGTGTTTTGTCCGCCCTGGAGCATTGTCGTGTTTTGTCCGCCCTGGAGCATTGTCGTGTTTTGTCCGTCCTGGAGCATTGTCGTGTTTTGTCCGCCCTGGAGCATTGTCGTGTTTTGTCCGCCCTGGAGCATTGTCGTGTTTTGTCCGCCCTGGAGCATTGTCGTGTTTTGTCCGCCCTGGAGCATTGTCGTGTTTTGTCCGTCCTGGAGCATTGTCGTGTTTTGTCCGTCCTGGAGCATTGTCGTGTTTTGTCCGCCCTGGAGCATTGTCGTGTTTTGTCCGCCCTGGAGCATTGTCGTGTTTTGTCCGCCCTGGAGCATTGTGTTTTGTCCGCCCTGGAGCATTGTCGTGTTTTGTCCGCCCTGGAGCATTGTCGTGTTTTGTCCGCCCTGGAGCATTGTCGTGTTTTGTCCGCCCTGGAGCATTATCGTGTTTTGTCCGCTCTGGATCATTGTCGTGTTTTGTCCGCCCTGGAGCATTGTCGTGTTTTGTCCGCCCTGGAGCATTGTCGTGTTTTGTCCGCTCTGGAGCATTGTCGTGTTTTGTCCGCCCTGGAGCATTGTCGTGTTTTGTCCGCCCTGGAGCATTGTCGTGTTTTGTCCACCCTGGAGCATTGTCGTGTTTTGTCCGCCCTGGAGCATTGTCGTGTTTTGTCCACCCTGGAGCATTGCAGTGTTTTGTCTGCCCTGGAGCATTGTCGTGTTTTGTCCGCCCTGGAGCATTGTCATGTTTTGTCCGCCCTGGAGCATTGTCATGTTTTGTCCACCCTGGAGCATTGTCATGTTTTGTCCACCCTGGAGCATTGTCATGTTTTGTCCGCCCTGGAGCATTGTCATGTTTTGTCCACCCTGGAGCGTTGTTGTGTTTTGTCCGCCCTGGAGCATTGTTGTGTTTTGTCCTCCCAGGAGCATTGTCGTGTTTTGTCTACCCTGGAGCATTGTTGTGTTTTGTCCGCCCTGGAGCATTGTCGTGTTTTGTCCACCCTGGAGCATTGTCGTGTTTTGTCCGCCCTGGAGCATTGTCATGTTTTGTACGCCCTGGAGCATTGTCATGTTTTGTCCACCCTGGAGCATTGTCGTGTTTTGTCCGTCCTGGAGCATTGTCGTGTTTTGTCCGTCCTGGAGCATTGTCGTGTTTTATCCACCCTGGAGCATTGCTGTGTTTTGTCCACCCTGGAGCATTGTCGTGTTTTGTCCACCCTGGAGCATTGTCGTGTTTTGTCCACCCTGGAGCATTACCGTGTTTTGTCCGCCCTGGAGTATTACTAGGTTTTGTCCGCCCTGGAGCATTACCAAGTTTTGTCCGCCCTGGAGCATTACCAGGTTTTGTCCGCACTGGAGCATTACTAGGTTTTGTCCACCCTGGAGCATTACCAGGTTTTGTCCGCCCTGGAGCATTACCGTGTTTTGTCCGCCCTGGAGCATTACTAGGTTTTGTCCACCCTGGAGCATTACCAGGTTTTGTCCGCCCTGGAGCATTACCGTGTTTTGTCCGCCCTGGAACATTACTAGGTTTTGTCCGCCCTGGAGCATTACCGTGTTTTGTCCACCCTGGAGCATTCCCCCCCCCCATCCACACACATACCCAGGAAACAGCCCGTAGCAGCTGTCTAACGCCCAGGTACCTATTTACTGCTAGGTGAAGTGGGGCATCAGGGTGAAAGACTCTGCCCTCTTGTCTCCGCCTCCACCGGGGATCGAACCCGGATCCTCAGGACTGCGAATCCCGAGCGCTGTCCACTCAGCCGTCAGGCCCCCCACGGGTTATAGTGCTTCCAAGGGTTTAAAAATGAATTTTATTTCAAATATTTCTCCAACTGCTGTGATCTAGCACGTTGTCTTGACTCGCCACTCCGTACAATATCCATCCTACTAACCTAACCAGAAACGTACGAACCCTAACAACCCATCTAACCTATCGAGACCGATGCATGGAAAACGGGGATATTTGTGAACCGTTACTTTTCATAGTATGAATGAATGAATTATTACGGGAAAGCGCCAAGCCATTACGACTATATAGCACTTGGAAGGGGTCAGGATAAGAATTTGGGATGGGACGGGGGAAAGGAATGGTGCCCAACCACTTGGACGGTCGGGGATTGAACGCCGACCTGCATGAAGCGAGACCGTCGTTCTACCGTCCAGCCCAAGTAGCTGGAGCTTGCATTTGTTAAGTGGGTTACCATAACGCACAAAACGCGACCTGTTAGTTGAGAGGTTGCGTGTTGATGCTGTGTGTGTGAGAATATCAGGAGGCCTGGTCGACGACCGGGCCGAGGGGTCGCTAAGCCCCGGAATCACCTCAAGGTATGGTGAGGTTTGTCCTAGCTTTACACAATAGCGTGATGCATCAAATGAATAAATCCACAAGGGCCGTGACGAGGATTCGAATCTACGTCCGAGAGCATCCGAGACGCTGACTTAGTCGACTGAGCTACGACACTTCACGACATGTCGTAGTTCAGTCGATTAAGGCAGCGTCTGGGATGCTCTCGGACGCAGGTTCGAATCCTCGTCACGGCCCTTGTGGATTTATTCATTTGTCCTAGCTGTTATTAGTTTAGGCTTCTTGCCAAATCTCGGTACATCCTCAAGCTTTTTAATGTACTTAATAGTGTGGAGCTTAAATCTGTCTCACACTAGATAGTTTTCTGCAAGGAGTGCCGGACCAACCGGGCTGTGGTATGTATGTGGGCCTGCGGGCCGCTCCAAGCAACAGCCTGGTGGACCAAACTCTCACAAGTCAAGCCTGGCCTCGGGCTGGACTTGGGGAGTAGAAGAACTCCCAGAACCCCATCAACCAGGTATCCTTACTCCCTTAACCACAAAATATAATGGCCGTGATCAACCTCCCGAGATCCACCACCGCTTCCGGGATAGGTAGTTTATTTCTATTAAATAATATACAATATAAATATCATATTTACATCAATTACAAGGGAAAATACTACATTTATATATATTTTATATAATTCTCAGTAAACAAACTTTCCAAATCATCACCGAGCGTGAGCCGTAAACCCCAAATGTTATACTTGATCCTGCTTCGGTTAGGGGGCCTCACGGCTGAGTGGACAGCGCTCAGGATTCGTAGTCCATGGACAGAGAATCTTCACCCTGATGCCCCAGTTTATCTAGCAGTAAACAGGTAACTGGGAGTTAGACAGCTGCTACGGGCTGCTTCCTGTGTGTGTGTGTGTGTGGGAAAACAAAAAATCAGTCTATTGAGTGACAGTTTAGAGGCGGGCCCAAACAGCCAGAGCTCAACCCCCCCCGTAAGCATAATTTACCCTTTTTGGTTTCAAGGCTGACCGTTATGGTCTTAGATACTGCCCAATTGGTTTTAGGTCATGCCTTTTAGTGTAGGTTATTGCCTTTATGATTGATACGTTTTTATCCATTAAGTTATTACGTCACTTTCTCAAAAATTTATCGATTAAATCTTGTTTTTTAATGCGGGGCTTAATTTGCATATTAGTAGGCTTAATTGAAGGCACTTGTCATCTTGGGAAGTTACTTGGCTTGTATAAGTGTGAGATCATTTAGCCGTGTTGTGTAATTACTGACAAAGGAGCCGCACTGTTTATTTGACCTGGTACAAACTGCGCGGTTTCCTGAAGTATGTAATTATCTTGGGCTTTGGGTGGCGACCAGGCTCTGTAGGCGACGACAGCCGCCCAGGCTCTCTTGGTGGTTGGTGGTGGGTGGTGCTGGTACTGGTGGTGATGGGGGTAGTGATAGTGAAGATGGGGGTGTTGATAGTGAGGGGGAGTGTGTTGGTGAGTGTGTTGGTAGTGGTGGTGTGTTGATAGTGATGGTGAGTGGTGGTAGTGATGGTGTTGTTGGTATGATGGTGAGTGTTATAGTGATGTGAGTGTTCATTGCGATGGTGAGTGTGTTGATAGTGATGGTGAGTGGTGGTAGTGATGGTTAGTGTGTTGGTGGTGATGGTGAGTGTTACGACAGTGGTACAGCTGGAGTGTATTTGATGTGAATGTCTTGTTTGTGATAGTGACTAGCGGTGACATAAAACACGCCGGCAGTGTTGTAGATAGTGATCCTTTATGTGTTAGTTTAGATTAGAGTTATGTAAAATATGCACAGTCTCCAGCCAGCAGGACGTTACGTGTGTGTGTGTGTTGTGTGTGTGTGTGTGTGGGTGTGTTGTGTGTGTGTGTGTGTGGTGTGGGCCTCAGGGTGAGCTAGACAGCGGCAGGTCTTCCCAGCTTCCAGAACCCACAAGTCCTCCCAGAGGAGTAGGACCTTGAGGGCACGCCGCCCAGCCCTGCCCACCCTCACCATCTCGCCTACTTCACCATAACCAGGTGCGGTGACACCGGTGATGGTGTCACCCAGTGAGGGACGCGATCGATGTTTTTAACCACCTTATGACCGTTGATAGTGAAGACGCAAGGAGGCATTCTGGTTGTACGGAGCGCACTGCACGGGAGATGATGATAATCTGCATTTTTTACCCTGATTTTCTTTTCCTTCTAATCTCCCACCCCGCCCATCTCTTTCCTTCTTTAACTCGCAGCAGTATGCGAGGGTATACTGTACAATATTGAAGCTGGTTACTTGTAGAGAGCCGGTCGGGCGAGCGGGGAGCCGGTCGGCCGAGCGGACAGCACGCTGGACTTGTGATCCTGTGGTCCTGGGTTCGATCCCAGGCGCCGGCGAGAAACAATGGGCAGAGTTTCTTTCACCCTATGCCCCTGTTACCTAACAGTAAAATAGGTACCTGGGTGTTAGTCAGCTGTCACGGGCTGCTTCCTGGGGTTGGAGGCCTGGTCGAGGACCGGGCCGCGGGACACTACAAAGCCCCGAAATCATCTCAAGATAACCTCAAGAGGTTGTCAAGGGAGATCTGGGGGAGCTTATGGACTCAGCTCCCTGAGTAAGTTAGGGACACATGTTCCTGTGTGAGTTAGAAACACAGTTCCCCTGGATGAGTTAGAAACAGTTCCATGGATAAGTTAGGGAGAGTTCCTGGGTGAGTTAGGGAGAGCTCCCTGGATGAGTTAGTGAGAGCTCCCTGGATGAGTTAGTGAGAGCTCCCTGGATGAGTTAGTGAGAGCTCCCTGGATGAGTTAGGGAGAGCTCCCTGGATGAGTTAGTGAGAGCTCCCTGGATGAGTTTAGTGAGAGCTCCCTGGATGAGTTAGTGAGAGCTCCCTGGATGAGTTAGGGAGAGCTCCCTGGATGAGTAGTGAGAGCTCCCTGGATGAGTTAGTGAGAGCTCCCTGGATGAGTTAGGGAGAGCTCCCTGGATGAGTTAGTGAGAGCTCCCTGGATGAGTTAGTGAGAGCTCCCTGGATGAGTTAGTGAGAGTTCCCTGGATGAGTTAGTGAGAGCTCCCTGGATGAGTTAGGGAGAGTCCTTGGTGTGAGTTAAGTGCACAATTTCTAGTCCAGTTACGTTCGCGTCATATGAACAAAGTCGAACTGGTCCTTGATAAAACAATCACATACGATCATTGTTTTAAACGCCGCTCGACGCCTTTTATCTAATCATCTGTAATAAAAAAATAATAATCACTGAAGCCTCATTGAATTCATTTAAAAATGGATTTATGACTATAGTTAGATTAATTTACACACATTTACAGTACATTTATTTATCTTACACAGTAGAGGTGAATTAGATAAATTATTGCAGAAGTACCTCACCAGTCGGTTGTGGATATGTGGGCCTGCGGGCAGCTGCAAGCAACAGCCTGTTGGAGCAAGTTATCACAAGTTTGTGTCGAGTTCTTCTCCTCCCAGAGACCCTCTTGGGGAGTAGAAGAACTCCCGAACCTCTTCAGGTAAGATCCAGGTAGCCTAAGAGGCCATACTGATAATAGCCTCATCAACAAACGCACTTGTCACGCGTTTTCTGTATTTAAATATATTCACACACACACACACACACACCCACACACCCACACACACACACACACACACACACACACACACACCACACCACACACACACACAGCACACACACACACACACACACACACACACACATATATTATACATATGTGTTTATATATATATATATATATATATATATTATATATATATATATATATATAATGTCGTACCTAGTAGCCAGAACGCACTTCTCAGCCTACTATGCAAGGCCCGATTTGCCTAATAAGCCAAGTTTCATGAATTTATGTATTTTCTCATTTTTTTTTCTTATGAAATGATAAAGCTATCCATTTCATTAGGTCAATTTTTTTTGGAGTTAAAATTAACGTAGATATATGACCGAACCTAACCACCCTACCTAACCTAACCTGGTTGATACCTGTTGATATCATAACCTAACCTGAACCTGGTTGATACTTAACCTAACCTATCTTTATAGGTTAGGTTAGGTAGCCGAAAAAGTTAGGTTAGGTTAGGTAGGTAGGTTAGGTAGTAGAAAACAATTAATTCATGAAAACTCGGCTTATTAGCAAATCGGGCCTTGCATAGTAGCCGAGAAGTGCGTTCTGGCTACTAGGTACGACATATATATATATATATATATATATATATATATATATATATATATATATATATATATATATATAATATATATATTATATATATAAGAAGGGGGACCCTTAGCCTCGGAGGAAATGATGTTAGATCCCTTTGTCCTGGTGTTTGGCACTAACCTAACCTAACCAATCCCAACATTACCTAACCTAACCCACCCTAACTATATCTAACCCAACGTACTTTAACCTAACCTTACGATGTAAAAGATAATATTATGAATGTGTTTGATATATTTTGTTCACGAGGCTTGCGACGATATCATGTTCACACCGGACAGGCTTGCGAGGATATCATGTTCGCGCCGGATAGGTTCGAGACGATATCATGTTAACATCGAACATGTTCGAGACGATATCATGTTAACACCGAACAGACTTAAGACGATATCATGTTAACACCGAACAGACTTAAGACGATATCATGTTCACACCGAACAGACTTAAGACGATATCATGTTTCACACCGAACAGACTTAAGACGATATCATGTTCTCGCCGAACAGGCTTGCGACGATATCCTGTTCACACCGAACAGGCTTGCAACGATATCCTGTTCACACCGAACAGGCTTGCAACGATATCATGTTCACACGAACAGGCTTGCAACGATATCATGTTCACACCGAACAGGCTTGCAACGATACATGTTCACATCGAACAGGCTTGCAACGATATCATGTTCACACCGAACAGGCTTGCAACGTATCATGTTCACACCGAACAGGCTTGCAACGATATCATGTTCACATCGAACAGGTTCGAGACGATATCATGTTAACATCGAACAGGTTCGAGACGATATCATGTTAACACCGAACAGGCTTGCGGCGGTATCATGTTAACACCGAACAGGCTTGCGACGGTATCATGTTAACACCGAACAGACTTAAGACGATATCATGTTCACACCCAAAAGCTTTAATTTGACTGCTATTTTACAAATGTTGATGTACCTAAATTATGTTAATGCCACAATTGCGGGCTCACATAGCCCGTGCTACTTGGAACTTTGTTCCAGGTAGCGAATCTTTAACAACAACAACAACAAATGCCACAAGAAAAAATACACTTCTTTATCTTGCCGTTTTGAGACTTGACGTGAATCTTAGGCTTCATAAACATATAATTGTCATTCTAAGAAGTAGTATGCAAATGTAATTGGTCAGGCCACGCACAGGGCACACAGCTTATGTGCGCCGTAAAAACAGCAAATATACATTTTGTTGTATTTGCGTGTATTTCAAAGTCTGTGTGATTTAGGAGGCCTGGTCGGAGACCGGGCCGCGGGGCCGTTGATCCCCGGAAGCTACACAAGGTAGCCGTAATTGGTAAAGATACAGTAATCATTCCGGTGGATAGACCCGTCAGGAGAAAGTGTTAAGTCAGTGGGGTCTTACGGCTAAGTGTACAGCGCTCAGGATTCGTAGTCCTAAGATTCCGGGTTCGATCCCCGGTGGAGGCGGAAATAAAGGGACAGTTTCTTTCATCTGATGTCCCTGATCACCTAGCAGTCAATAGGTACCTGGGAGTTAGACAGCTGCTACGGGCTGCTTCCTGGGGGGTGTGTAACAAAAAGGAAGCCTTGTCGAGGACCGGGCCGTGGGGACGCTAAGCCCCGAAATCATTTCAAGATAACCTCAAGATATAAGATAAGCAATAGGACTATATAGCACTTGGAAGGGATATTAGGATAAGGATATGGGATATGATGACAGAGGGAAGAAACGGCGTCTTCACCACTTGCACCATCGGGGATCGAACACCGACCTGCAAGAAGCAAGGCCGTTGATGTACCCACCTGTCTTAAGTAGTCGTTTAAATCTAAACCATAATAATGTGGTTTTACTGGTTAGTGGCAACGGGTAGTAACGGTGTTAATTAACCCCCAGGACACACCCGTTACGATTCTCACGTACAGATAAACATAGACGGAAGCCAGCGCAAGCATTCGTTATCAACATTTCAAAGTTTCCATTTCCGGGATAGTGTGGGTGTGAAGTTGAGGCAAGAGCAGACTAGCTGGTTTTGTGAAGCCGAGAGGTGAGTGGGCGAGGTGGTCCTATATTTGCCACTACGACTGCTGCTGTCTCTGTGACTGTGTGTGTGTGTGTGTGTGTGTGTGTGTGTGTGTAACTAGTGTGTTCCAGGACTCTCTCACACACCTGTTTCAGGACTCTCTCACACACCTGTTCCAGGACTCTCTCTCATACACCTGTTCCTTGCGTGCGCCACATGCGTCACCAGTAACTAACTGATTGATTGCATGCAGTTTCCACCACTCTAGTACCTGTTTTATAACTGGACGATTTGATTAGGCGTCCACTTGCTTGGACGATTTATTGAAGCTTCTACTTTTTACACTGGACGATCTATTGAGGCTTCCCCTTGCTTTTTACACTGGACGATTTATTGAGGCTTCCCCTTGCTTTTTACACTGGACGATTTATTGAGGCTTCCCCTTGCTTTTTACACTGGACGATTTATTGAGGCTTCCCCTTGCTTTTTATACTGGACGATTTATTGAGGCTTCCCTTGCTTTTTACACTGGACGATTTATTGAGGCTTCCCCTTGCTTTTTATACTGGACGATTTATTGAGGCTTCCCCTTGCTTTTTACACTGGACGATTTATTGAGGCTTCCCCTTGCTTTTTACACTGGACGATTTATTGAGGCTTCAACTTGCTTTTTTTAAACTGTATGACTGGAAGATGGTTCCATCATAGGAGTAACTGATCTTTAAACTGGATGATTGTATACACCTTTCACCAGGACTGCTTGCTCTTTAACAGGATGACTGGTTGATACTTGCAACACATCAGTCATAAGTGCACTCTGCTTGTTTACCTTTCACTTGATAGGAACACGGTGAAGGATGTTGTAGGCCTACATCAGAATATCTTCCTGTGACTTAGGCATACACATTTTATTTATGAGATTGTGAAGGCATAGTTTCCCTATACGAATATGTGTTAAAGGTTCTATTTGCTGAAGAAATAATTATCTTTAGGGCTAATAAACGAGATAGGTAATCCCATCATCTTCTTGGTCGATGGGATTTTTTTTATCTTTATTTAAGAAAATACGATATAAATCATATATACATAAATTTTACAAGGCAATACAGTAGTAATTCAATAGTATACAGTAGTATAATTCTCAGTGAACAAGTGTTTCATTATCACTGTTCATTCATTTAAAGTTCATTACATGAACTTTAAACCACTAAATGTTATACTTATTTCTATTTAACGGCTGACTTCTCATTGAACCGTACAAGAATTCCTTTAGCCTTTACGCAACTACTTACAAAAGCTTTATATCTTTCTTCAATCACGACGGCTTTGTTTACAGCTATTCAGAAGTTAACGAAGTTGTTTATAACAATAATAACCATAGATTACCGAAGATTCCAAGCTCATTAAATGTTTAATGTCAACAAACCCGCCATGATTAAGGAAAGATGTACAGGTTTAGTAAGTGGATGCTGATGTCAAGAGAGATGAGGATGGAGAATAACGGAGATAGATTCGAGTAGCCAACAGTTATCTGAGTTGAGGATGGTGGAGGTTTAAATGGCAGGGATGTATAGATGAACCTGTACCGTCCATTGTCCACGAGGCCCGCCTGTAGCCTAGTGCTGGCATTTCCTAATTCCATTCAGTTTTCCAGCTAATACCCCAGTAGCTTTTATCTAGATCGAGTTACAGTTGCCCTAGTTTTCTAGTGAAGTATATTTGTAATAAATCTTGTATTTGGTTTGGAAATAAGTCAAATATTACCGGACAGTTAGTTGGCAAGAGCGGCGGGCAGCGGTCCCCCCCCCCCCCCCCCCCCCGGCAGAAGTTCGTTACAAGGCGGGCGGAAGTTGCCTGTCAAGAGGCTATGGGTCTTGGGGGTGTCAAGATGCCCGCCAAACCCGCTTCTCACACATGTTGATCTGTCTAAACACATCTCCTTCCGACCTTCCAGTCGTCGCATCTTACATGACGCAATTTTGCGAAGACGTTTTAAGCGAGAGTTCATTTATGAGTGGCTAATAGAGTGAGGAATTTGTGCTACAACGAAATGGGTTTTATAAAAGGAGAGAGAGATTTAAATCCCCCTCAGGTATAGGGAATCCTCCGTGGTTTCCCCCCCCCCCCTAGAGGAGGAGGTTCCCATGGCCTATTTTCAAGCTTTTCTCTCCTTTATTCATCGCCCTTCCTGCTGAGAGAGTGGCGTTTGGAGACGAGACGGAAATATGAGGGACAAATGAGTGCAGAGCCCAGGGTGAGGCGAGCCATTGTGAGGTAATTGTCAAGTGTTGAGGGTGGGAGGGCTGTGGCGTGCCGCTCTGGTCTGTGGGTCTGTGGTCTCACCACAGTCCACGACCCACTCTATACCTGTAACACCTTATTTCTCAAGCACCAGAACTTCACAAAAAAAGAGAGGTCCAAGGAGACCTGTGGGAAGGTGGGGGAACTCTCGTGAGAGTATTTGAACACTTGCATTTTACATTATTTGTAATTAGTGAAATTTACTTTTGACTTAGTAGTTAATGCCATTAATTGAATCTAGTTGTTATCTTTTGTTGGTTGTACTTGTCAGCAGTGATCTATAACATGTAAGTCAGTGTCATGTGGTTTATCGTTATCCTTGGATGTTGAGCCCAATACTTCATACACAATTTCAAATGTAGATATGACAGAGCCCAGTAGGCTCAGGAACCTGTACACCAGTTGATGACATCCATGGAAATTCGGAATGGAAATAAACAGTGAGCAGCGGAGTTGCAGAATCTATGGTGAGAGTGACGGACACGCCTGACCACTACCTACGTGAATGTGAACACCTGGAGACATTAGAAAATGTTAGAATAATAAACCCCAATTTGTTTGAATTAGGAAAATATTATTTGTCAATATAGATAATGTTCTTAAAAGATTCCCCCATTTTGCACCCGCAAGATAACATAAGATTTTAAATGTAGCGCAAGATTTCACGTGAGGGCATTTTAAGCAAGTCCCAGCTGCGTCTGGGTACAAGTAACAGGAAACAACCCAGCGGGTTTTTTCTCCTATTGGGGAGTGTTGTACATGCTGCTATGGCGGTGTGTCCACTCACAAGATGAGTGGCGATGCAATATGTCACTATGGCTGTGTGTCCACTCACAGGATGAGTGGCGCTGCCCAATACTGTCACTACGGCGGTGTGTGTCAACTCACAGGATGAGTGACGCTGACCAATACTGTCACTATGGCGGTGTGTCCCTCACCAGGATGAGTGGCGCTGCCCAATACTGTCACTAGGCGCGTGTGTGTCCACTCACAAGATGAGTGACGCTGACCAATACTGTCACTATGGCGGTGTGTCCACTCACAGGATGAGTGGCGCTGCCCAATACTGTCACTATGGCGGTGTGTCCACTCACAGGATGAGTGGCGCTGCCCAATACTGTCACTATGGCTGTGTGTCCACTCACAGGATGAGTGGCGCTGCCCAATACTGTCACTATGGCGGTGTGTCCACTCACAGGACGAGTGGCGCTGCCCAATACTGTCACTATGGCGGTGTGTCCACTCACAGGATGAGTGGCGCTGCCCAATACTGTCACTATGGCGGTGTGTGTCACTCACGATGAGTGGCGCTGCCCAATACTGTCACTATGGCGGGTGTCCACTCACAGGATGAGTGGCGCTGCCCAATACTGTCACTATGGCGGTGTGTCCACTCACAGGATGAGTGGCTGCCCAATACTGTCACTATGGCGGGTGTGTCCACTCACAGGACGAGTGGCGCTGCCCAATACTGTCACTATGGCTGTGTGTCCACTCACAGGATGAGTGGCACTACCCATACTGTCACTATGGCAGTGTGTCCACTCACAGACGAGTGCGTTGCCCAATAAACTCGCCCCTCGGGGCAAAACTTAAAATTAATTACAACCAAATCATGTTACAGAATGGAACACCGGATCATAATATATGGGGAGATGTGTGTGTAAGTTTCCCACGAGTGTGTTAGGGAGGGAGGGTCTGGGTGTGTGGTTGAGGCGCGTCACCCACACTATTAAAGTTATGATGTGGTTGGCGGAGCTGGTTGGGTCTATGATGGGTCTCGATAAGGAACTCGGCCACTGTGTTCCTTAACGGACGCTGAAGATGTAATGATGGGGGGTTTAAGTTAGTTGATTTTATTTATTATGTACACTATGCCCGTCCTGTGAACGGTAGTGGACCCATACCCACCCTGTAAACGGTAGTGGACCCTATACCCACCCTGTGAACGGTAGTGGACCCATACCTATCCCTTGGGCTCAGCAAGTTACAGTCTTGATTAGCTAGTTACATGATTTCATGTATATTTGTATTATATCAAGAATGGGTGCGGGCCAAGCAACGGCCTGTTGGACCAAGCTCTCACAAGTCAAGCCTGGCCTCGGGCCGGGCTTGGGGAGTAGAAGAACTCCCAGAACTCCCAGTTTTAAATGGTGGTCGCGAGGCTATAGGAAGATGCCATTGATGGGATGTCCCAGCATTGTACCTAGGTGGGGTTCTGGGAGTTCTTCCACTCTCCAAGCCCGGCCCGGGGCCAGACTTGACTTGAGTTTGATATTTGACTTGAGTTGATATTCGCCACAAATCTAATTATTTTTTTGAAAACGTAGATTCTAAATCTAAATTATACAGCATATAATAATTATTTGATTGTATTATTTGTATGACCGCCTCTTAGGTAATATATCCTCTAATTTTGTACCTAAGAGGCGGTTATTTATAAAAGAAAGCATATGCGAATACCGATTTTGAAATTGAATTTGATCGATTTCTTTAATAGGGAATGATTTAAGATGGTCTAAGAGTCCCGCAACAGGTAAATGGATCACAATCTGGCTGTGTTAGACTATCTGGAGAATAGTTCCTATAATTTGTTCATGTAAGGGCGGGAATTATCAGGGGAAAGCGCCAAGCCATTACAACTATATGGCGGCAATTATCAGGGGAAAGCTCCAAGCCATTACGACTATATAGCATGTAATGTTCAATATTTTTCGTGAATAAAACTGGCGTTTGTGAGGAGACGTAGGCGGTGTGTGTGACCCCACGTGGCTTGTGGAGCTCAGTTCATGTTTCTTAAAGTCCTGGTTTCTTGGCGGAGTCTTCGAACAAGCACCAGGAAGTCGGGGATTTAAAAACACCCTCTCGTGTGGGGAAAGGGGGGGGGGGGTTTAAATACCCCGGTGAGCCTCTTCAACGGAAACGGCCGACCAGTGCAGGACCTATGGGACCCCCTACCTACCCCTCTTCCTCCTTCACCAGATATAATAGTATAATAGATCCACAGCTAACACCCCCCCTTCACCCACCCACTCTTACAAACACGGTCATATTCTTACAACGGTTTTGCTATTCATTTTCTGCCCATTAGGTCATAGAATGATGTAACCTCTATTCATACAGGGTGTGATTACAGGGCAAGGTGATTACAGAGTAGTTAAACACTCCTGTACTTAGTAAGTGTATTGAGAGTATTGAGAGTGCGATTTAGCGAGGACTGACGCTGATTGGTGGTGGAGTCTTTGGTGATTGGTGACGCTGGAGTCTTTGTTGACCTGCCGCTTTAAATCTCGCCGCGGCAGGAAGTTGTTACCTACGTCGCCCAACGGACGGTCTCAGTGGAGAGGATCACGCTAGTGGGGTTTACAGGGCGGCATCCAGGTTGTGGAGTAGGGTGGCCTGCCCCCTCCTCTTCTTCCTCTAGGCCTGCACCTGTTGTTGCTGTGGCGCCAGCCTCCTGCACCTGTTGCTGCTCTAGCGCCAGCCTCCTGCACCTGTTGTTGCTGTGGCGCCAGCCTCCTGCACCTGTTGCTGCTCTAGCGCCAGCCTCCTGCACCTGTTGCTGCTCTGGCGCCAGCCTCCTGCACCTGTTGTTGCTGTGGCGCTAGCCTCCTGCACCTGTTGTTGCTGTGGCGCCAGCCTCCTGCACCTGTTGCTGCTCTGGCGCCAGCCTCCTGCACCTGTTGCTGCTGCTGTGGCGCCAGCCTCCTGCACCTGTTGTTGCTGTGGCGCCAGCCTCCTGCACCTGTTGTTGCTGTGGCGCCAGCCTCCTGCACCTGTTGCTGCTCTGGCGCCAGCCTCCTGCACCTGTTGCTGCTGCTGTGGCGCCAGCCTCCTGCACCTGTTGCTGTTGCTGTGGCGCCAGCCTCCTGCACCTGTTGTTGCTGTGGCGCCAGCCTCCTGCACCTGTTGTTGCTGTGGCGCCAGCCTCCTGCACCTGTTGCTGCTCTGGCGCCAGCCTCCTGCACCTGTTGTTGCTGCTGCTGTGGCGCTAGCCTCCTGCACCTGTTGCTGTTGCTGTGGCGCCAGCCTCCTGCACCTGTTGCTGCTGCTGTGGCGCCAGCCTCCTGCACCTGTTGCTGCTGCTGTGGCGCCAGCCTCCTGCACCTGTTGTTGCTGCTGTGGCGCCAGCCTCCTGCACCTGTTGCTGCTGCTGTGGCGCCAGCCTCCTGCACCTGTTGTTGCTGCTGTGGCGCCAGCCTCCTGCACCTGTTGCTGCTGCTGTGGCGCCAGCCTCCTGCACCTGTTGCTGCTGCTGTGGCGCCAGCCTCCTGCACCTGTTGCTGCTGCTGTGGCGCCAGCCTCCTGCACCTGTTGCTGCTGCTGTGGCGCCAGCCTCCTGCACCTGTTGTTGCTGCTGTGGCGCCAGCCTCCTGCACCTGTTGTTGCTGCGGCGCCAGCCTCCTGCACCTGTTGTTGCTGCGGCGCCAGCCTCCTGCACCTGTTGCTGTTGCTGCGCCAGCCTCCTGCACCTGTTGCTGCTGCTGCGGCGCCAGCCTCCTACACCTGCTGCTGCTGCGGCGCCAGCCTCCTGCACCTGTTGTTGCTGCTGCGGCGCCAGCCTCCTGCACCTGTTGTTGCTGCGGCGCCAGCCTCCTGCACCTGTTGTTGCTGCGGCGCAAAGCCTCCTGCACCTGTTGTTGCTGTGGCGCCAGCCTCCTGCACCTGTTGCTGCTGTGGCGCCAGCCTCCTGCACCTGTTGCTGCTGTGGCGCCAGCCTCCTGCACCTGTTGCTGCTGCTGTGGCGCCAGCCTCCTGCACCTGTTGCTGCTGCTGTGGCGCCAGCCTCCTGCACCTGTTGCTGCTGCTGTGGCGCCAGCCTCCTGCACCTGTTGCTGCTGTGGCGCCAGCCTCCTGCACCTGTTGCTGCTGCTGTGGCGCCAGCCTCCTGCACCTGTTGCTGCTGTGGCGCCAGCCTCCTGCACCTGTTGTGGCGCCAGCCTCCTGCACCTGTTGCTGCTGCTGTGGCGCCAGCCTCCTGCACCTGTTGCTGCTGTGGCGCCAGCCTCCTGCACCTGTTGTGGCGCCAGCCTCCTGCACCTGTTGCTGCTGCGGCGCCAGCCTCCTGCACCTGTTGTGGCGCCAGCCTCCTGCACCTGTTGCTGCTGCGGCGCCAGCCTCCTGCACCTGTTGCTGCTGTGGCGCCAGCCTCCTGCACCTGTTGCTGCTGCTGTGGCGCCAGCCTCCTGCACCTGTTGCTGCTGTGGCGCCAGCCTCCTGCACCTGTTGTGGCGCCAGCCTCCTGCACCTGTTGCTGCTGCTGTGGCGCCAGCCTCCTGCACCTGTTGCTGCTGTGGCGCCAGCCTCCTGCACCTGTTGTGGCGCCAGCCTCTTGCACCTGTTGCTGCTGCTGCGGCGCCAGCCTCCTGCACCTGTTGCTGCTGCTGCGGCGCCAGCCTCCTGCACCTGTTGCTGTTGCTGCGCCAGCCTCCTGCACCTGTTGCTGCTGCTGTGGCGCCAGC
>WNGS01163813.1:12186632-12197091 GCA_020271785.1 Procambarus virginalis
ACCGACAGGCTTGCGAGGATATCATGTTCGCGCCGGATAGGTTCGAGACGATATCATGTTAACATCGAACAGGTTCGAGACGATATCATGTTAACATCGAACAGGTCGAGACGATATCATGTTAACATCGAACAGGTCGAGACGATATCATGTTAACATCGAACAGACTTAAGACGATATCATGTTAACACCGAACAGACTTAAGACGATATCATGTTAACACCGAACAGACTTAAGACGATATCATGTTCACACCGAACAGACTTAAGACGATATCATGTTCTCGCCGAACAGACTTAAGACGATATCATGTTCTCGCCGAACAGGCTTGCGACGATATCCTGTTCACACCGAACAGGCTTGCAACGATATCATGTTCACACCGAACAGGCTTGCAACGATATCATGTTCACACCGAACAGGCTTGCAACGATATCATGTTCACACCGAACAGGCTTGCAACGATATCATGTTCACATCGAACAGGCTTGCAACGATATCATGTTCACACCGAACAGGCTTGCAACGATATCATGTTCACACCGAACAGGCTTGCAACGATATCATGTTCACATCGAACAGGTTCGAGACGATATCATGTTAACATCGAACAGGTTCGAGACGATATCATGTTAACACCGAACAGGCTTGCGGCGGTATCATGTTAACACCGAACAGGCTTGCGACGGTATCATGTTAACACCGAACAGACTTAAGACGATATCATGTTCACACCCAAAAAGCTTTAAATTTGACTGCTATTTACAAATGTTGATGTACCTAAATTATGTTAAGCCACAATTGCGGGCTCACCATAGCCCGTGCTACTTGGAACTTTGTTCCAGGTAGCGAATCTTTAACAACAACAACAACAAAATGCCACAAGAAAAAAAATACACTTCTTTATCTTGCCGTTTGAGACTTGACGTGAATCTTAGGCTTCATAAACATATAATTGTCATTCTAAGAAGTAGTATGCAAATGTAATTGGTCAGGCCACGCACAGGGCACACAGCTTATGTGCGCCGTAAAAACAGCAAGTATACATTTTGTTGTATTTGCGTGTATTTCAAAGTCTGTGTGATTTAGGAGGCCTGGTCGGAGACCGGGCCGCGGGGCCGTTGATCCCCGGAAGCTACACAAGGTAGCCGTAATGTTTAAAGATACAGTAATCATTCCGGTGGCTGTAAATCATCAACATCAACGGCCTTGCTTCTTTGCAGGTCGGTGTTCGATAATAATAATCGAATATAATAATATAGTAATTACTAGTAATAATTATAGTAATAATAATATAATAATTATAATAATAATAATAATAATAATAAAATATATATAATAATTATAGTAATAATAATATAATAATAATATAATAGTAATTATAGTAATAATAATATAATAATTACTGACCCGTCAGGAGAAAGTGTTAAGTCAGTGGGGTCTTACGGCTAAGTGTACAGCGCTCAGGATTCGTAGTCCTAAGATTCCGGGTTCGATCCCCGGTGGAGGCGGAAATAAAGGGACAGTTTCTTTCATCTGATGTCCCTGATCACCTAGCAGTCAATAGGTACCTGGGAGTTAGACAGCTGCTACGGGCTGCTTCCTGGGGGGTGTGTAACAAAAGGAAGCCTTGTCGAGGACCGGGCGCGGGGACGCTAAGCCCCGAAATCCTTTCAAGATAACCTCAAGATATAAGATAAACAATAGAACTATATAGCACTTGGGATATATAGCACTTGGAAGGGATATTAGGGTAAGGATATGGGATATGATGACAGAGGGAAGAAACGGCGTCTTCACCACTTGCACCATCGGGGATCGAACACCGACCTGCAAAGAAGCAAGGCCGATGATGTACCCACCTGTCTTAAGTAGTCGGGTAAATCTAAACCATAATAATGTGGTTTTACTGGTTAGTGGCAACGGGTAGTAACGGTGTTAATTAACCCCCAGGACACACCCGTTACGATTCTCACGTACAGATAAACATAGACGGAAGCCAGCGCAAGCATTCGTTATCAACATTTCAAAGTTTCCATTTCCGGGATAGTGTGGGTGTGAAGTTGAGGCAAGAGCAGACTAGCTGGTTTTTGTGAAGCCGAGAGGTGAGTGGGCGAGGTGGTCCTATATTTGCCACTACGACTGCTGCTGCTGCTGCTGCTGCTGCTGTCTCTGTGACTGTGTGCGTGTGTGTGTGTGTGTGTGTGTAACTAGTGTGTTCCAGGACTCTCTCACACACCTGTTCAGGGCTCTCTCACACACCTGTTCCAGAACTCTCTCTCTCTCATACACCTGTTCCTTGCGTGCGCCACATGCGTCACCAGTAACTAACTGATTGATTGCATGCAGTTTCCACCACTCTAGTACCTGTTTATAACTGGACGATTTGATTAGGCGTCCACTTGCTTGGACGATTTATTGAAGCTTCTACTTTTTACACTGGACGATCTATTGAGGCTTCCACTTGCTTTTTATACTGGACGATTTATTGAGGCTTCCCCTGCTTTTTATACTGGACGATTTATTGAGGCTTCCCCTTGCTTTTTATACTGGACGATTTATTGAGGCTTCCCTTGCTTTTTATACTGGACGATTTATTGAGGCTTCCCCTTGCTTTTTATACTGGACGATTTATGAGGCTTCCCCTTGCTTTTTATACTGGATGATCTATTGATGCTTCCCCTTGCTTTTTACACTGGACGATTTATTGAGGCTTCCCCTTGCTTTTACACTGGACGATTTATTGAGGCTTCCCCTTGCTTTTACACTGGACGATTTATTGATGCTTCCCCTTGCTTTTTACACTGGACGATTTATTGAGGCTTCAACTTGCTTTTTACACTGGACGATTTATTGAGGCTTCAACTTGCTTTTTTTAAACTGTATGACTGGAAGATGGTCCACCATAGGAGTAACTGATCTTTAAACTGGATGATTGTATACACCTTTCACCAGGACTGCTTGCTCTTTAACAGGATGACTGGTTGATACTTGCAACACATCAGTCATAAGTGCACTCTGCTTGTTTACCTTTCACTTGATAGGAGCACGGTGAAGGATGTTGTAGGCCTACATCAGAATTATCTTTCTGTGACTTAGGCATACACATTTTATTTGTGAGATTGTGAAGGCATAGTTTCCCTATACGAATATGTGTGGTTAAGGTTCTATTTGCTGAAGAAATAATTATCTTTAGGGCTAATAAACGAGATAGGTACTGTAATCCCATCATCTTCTGGTCGATGGGTTTTTTTATCTTTATTTAAGAAAATACGATATAAATCATATATACATAAATTTTACAAGGCAATACAGTAGTAATCCAATAGTATACAGTAGTATAATTGCATATACAGTAGTATAATTCTCAGTGAACAAGTGTTTCATTATCACTGTTCATTCATTTAAAGTTCATTACATGAACTTTAAACCACTAAATGTTATACTTATTTCTATCTAACGGCTGACTTCTCATTGAACCGTAAAAGAATTCCTTTAGCCTTTACGCAACTACTTACAAAAGCTTTATATCTTTCCTCAATCACGACGGCTTTGTTTACAGCTATTCAGAAGTTTACGAAGTTGTTTATAACAATAATAACCATAGATTACCGAAGATTCCAAGCTCATTAAATGTTTAATGTCAACAAACCCGCCATGATTAAGGAAAGTTGTACAGGTTTAGTAAGTGGATGCTGATGTCAAGAGAGATGAGGATGGAGAATAACGGAGATAGATTCGAGTAGCCAACAGTTATCTGAGTTGAGGATGGTGGAGGTTTAAATGGCAGGGATGTATAGATGAACCTGTACCGTCCATTGTCCACGAGGCCCGCCTGTAGCCTAGTGCTGGCATGCTATTTCCTAATTCCATTCAGTTTTCCAGCTAATACCCCAGTAGCTTTTATCTAGATCGAGTTACAGTTGCCCTAGTTTTCTAGTGAAGTATATTTGTAATAAATCTTGTATTTGGTTTTAGAAATAAGTCAAATATTACCGGACAGTTAGTTGGCAAGAGCGGCGGGCAGCGGTCCCCCCCCCCCCCGGCAGAAGTTCGTTACAAGGCGGGCGGAAGTTGCCTGTCAAGAGGCTATGGGTCTTGGGGGTGTCAAGATGCCCGCCAAACCCGCTTCTCACACATGTTGATCTGTCTAAACACATCTCCTTCCGTCCTTACAGTCGTCGCATCTTACATGACGCATTTTTGCAAAGACGTTTTAAGCGAGAGTTCATTTATGAGTGGCTAATAGAGTGAGGAATTTGTGCTACAACGAAATGGGTTTTATAAAAGGAGAGAGAGATTTAAATCCCCCTCAGGTATAGGGAATCCTCCGTGGTTTCCCCCCCCCCCTAGAGGAGGAGGTTCCCATGGCCTATTTTCAAGCTTTTCTCTCCTTTATTCATCGCCCTTCCTGCTGAGAGAGTGGCGTTTGGAGACGAGACGGAAATATGAGGGACAAATGAGTGCAGAGCCCAGGGTGAGGCGAGCCATTGTGAGGTAATTGTCAAGTGTTGAGGGTGGGAGGTCTGTGGGTCTGTGGTCTCACCACAGTCCACGACCCACTCTATACCTGTAACACCTTATTTCTCAAGCACCAGAACTTCACAAAAAAAGAGAGGTCCAAGGAGACCTGTGGGAAGGTGGGGGAACTCTCGTGAGAGTATTTAAACACTTGCATTTTACATTATTTGTAATTAGTGAAATTTACTTTTGACTTAGTAGTTAATGCCATTAATTTGAATCTAGTTGTTATCTTTTGTTGGTTGTACTTGTCAGCAGTGATCTATAACATGTAAGTCAGTGTCATGTGGTTTATCGTTATCCTTGGATGTTGAGCCCAATAGCCTCATGGACCTATACTTCATACACAGTTTCAAATGTAGATATGACAGAGCCCAGTAGTTTTTTTTTAGTTTAGTTCATTTATTATGCACCCCATACCCATCTTGTGGGCGGTAGTGGAAAGGGTTACAGAGGCACATAATGGGCTCAGGGACTGAACCCCACAATTCATTTAGCTAAGCAAGTTACAATCTTGATGAGCTAGTTACAAAATTCAATATAAGTCGTCACATCAACAATGGGTTCGAGATCGACCTCAAGTACAGGTTCTAAATTAAGCAACTGACATATGTGGAGAGCTAGTGTCACAATTTATATGTTTGTCCTGCACACCGCCTCCCATCCAGTGGGCAGCGGTGGATAGGTTACATCACTCAGTTACTACCTACAGTTAGCAAACTGGGGATATTTGGCTAAAATTTCTGGTAGCAGATCATTTTGAATGAAATATTTACACATCGCTGGTAGCCCAGTAGAGCCCAGTAGGCTCAGGAACCTGTACACCAGTTGATTGACATCCATGGAAATTCGGAATGGAAATAACAGTTGAGCAGCGGAGTTGCAGAATCTATGGTGCGAGTGACGGACACCGCCTTGACCACTATTTATGTGAATGTGAACACTGAGAGACATTAGAAGTATGTGTAGAATAATAAACCCCATATTGTTTGAGTTAGGAAAATTTATTTGTCAAATATAGATACTGTTCTTAAAAGATTCCCCATTTTGCACCCGCAAGATAACGTAAGATTTTAATGTAGCGCAAGATGTTCACGTGAGGCATTTAAGCAAGTCCCAGCTGCGTCTGGGTACAAGTAACAGGATGAACAACCCAGCGGGTTTTCTTCCTATTGGGGAGTGTTGTACTTGCTGCTATGGCGGTGTGTCCACTCACAGGACGAGTGGCGCTGCCCAATACTGTCACTATGGCGGTGTGTCCACTCACAGGATGAGTGACGCTGCCCAATACTGTCACTATGGCGGTGTGTCCACTCACAGGACGAGTGACGCTGCCCAATACTGTCACTATGGCGGTGTGTCCACTCACAGGACGAGTGGCGCTGCCCAATACTGTCACTATGGCGGTGTGTCCACTCACAGGACGAGTGACGCTGCCCAATACTGTCACTATGGCGGTGTGTTCACTCACAGGACAAGTGGCGCTGCCCAATACTGTCACTATGGCTGTGTGTCCACTCACAGGATGAGTGGCGTTGCCCAATAAACTCGCCCCTCGGGGCAAAACTTAAAATTAATTACAACCAAATCATGTTACAGAATGGAACACCGGTTCATAATATATGGGGAGATGTGTGTGTAAGTTTCCCACGAGTGTGTTAGGGAGGGAGGGTCTGGGTGTGTGGTTGAGGCGCGTCACCCACACTATTAAAGTTATGATGTGGTTGGCGGAGCTGGTTGGGTCTATGATGGGTCTCGATAAGGAACTCGGCCACTGTGTTCCTTAACGGACGCTGAAGATGTAATGATGGGGGGTTTAAGTTAGTTGATTTTATTTATTATGTACACTATGCCCGTCCTGTGAATGGTAGTGGACCCCATACCCACCCTGTAAACGGTAGTGGACCCTATACCCACCCTGTAAACGGTAGTGGACCCTATACCCATCCCTTGGGCTCAGCAAGTTACAGTCTTGATTAGCTAGATACATGATTTCATGTATATTTGTATTATATCAAGAATGGGTGCGGGCCAAGCAACGGCCTGTTGGACCAAGCTCTCACAAGTCAAGCCTGGCCTCGGGCCGGGCTTGGGGAGTAGAAGAACTCCCAGAACTCCCAGTTTTAAATGGTGGTCGCGAGGCTATAGGAAGATGCCATTGATGGGATGTACCAGCATTGTACCTAGGTGGGGTTCTGGGAGTTCTACTCTCCAAGCCCGGCCCGGGGCCAGACTTGACTTGAGTTCATATTTGCCACAAATCTAATTATTTTTTTGAAAATGTAGATTCTAAATCTAAACTATACAGCATATAATAATTATTTTGATTGTATTATTTGTATGACCGCCTCTTAGGTACATAATATCCTCTAATTTTGTGGGTATTAACGCATTTATAAAAGAAAGCATATGCGAATACCGATTTTGAAATTGAATTTGATCGATTTCTTTAATAGGGTTCATACACGGAGGATGACAAAGAAATTAGTGAAATCCTAAAAAAGCAGTATGAGGACATGTTTAGCACTCCAATAAACAACATGAAAGTAGAAGATCCAGACAATTTCTTTATGCGTGATATCCAAACCCCTGTAAATATAACTGATATCAACACGAGCGCACTAAATTTTGAAAGAGAAATTGAAAACATGCCCATGCACTCGGCCCCAGGTCCAGACTCATGGAATTCAATATTATAAAGAAATGCAAAGTGCCGGTAGCACAGGCACTCAGTATAGTGTGGAGGAAGAGCTTGGACACGGGAGAGATACCAGATGCACTTAAAGTGGCAGACATAGCCCCTCTACACAAGGGAGGGAGCAAAGCATTGGCAAAGAAATATAGACCAGTTGCACTGACATCGCACATAATAAAAGTATTTGAGAGAGTGATTAGGAGTCAGGTCACCAATTTCATGGAGACCAATGACCTTCACAACCCAGGCCAACATGGATTTCGAGCGGGAAGATCGTGCCTCTCACAGCTACTTGAGCACTACGATAAAGTCACTGAGGCATTAGAAGAAAAACAGAATGCTGATGTGATATACACGGACTTCGCAAAGGCTTTCGATAAATGTGACCATGGCGTGATAGCACACAAAATGAAGTCAATGGGAATAACCGGTAAAGTAGGACGCTGGATACTCAGTTTTCTGTCAAACAGGACTCAGCGAGTAACGGTCAACCATATAAAATCTAGTCCAAGTGCAGTTAAAAGCTCTGTACCTCAGGGTACAGTCCTTGCACCGCTGCTTTTCCTTATTCTCATATCAGATATAGACAAAAATACAAGTCACAGCTTCGTATCATCCTTTGCAGATGACACAAAAATCAGTATGAAAATTACCTCGGCTGAAGACATTGAAAAACTTCAAGCTGATATTAATAAAGTTTTCGACTGGGCATCAGAAAATAACATGATGTTTAACAGTGATAAATTCCAGGTACTCAGGTACGGTAAAAATGAGGACCTTAAACATAATACAGAGTACAAAACACAATCAAATGTGCCCATAGTAGGAAAACAGCATGTCAAGGATTTGGGAATAATGATGTCTGACGACCTAACGTTTAGGGAGCATAACCAAGCAAATATTGCGACAGCCAGAAAAATGATAGGATGGATTACGAGAACTTTCAAATCCAGGGATCACATCACAATGCTGTACTCTTCAAGTCACTTGTGCTGTCCCGTCTTGAGTACTGTTCAGTACTCACTTCCCCTTCAGAGCAGGAGAGATTGCTGAAATAGAGGGAATACAGAGAACATATACAGCACGTATAGACGCGATAAAGCACCTAAATTATTGGGATCGTCTCAAAGCTCTCCAAATGTACTCACTAGAAAGAAGACGAGAGAGATATCAAATAATATACACCTGGAAGATACTGGAGGGCCAGGTCCAAATCTACACAGTAAAATAACAACGTACTGGAGTGAACGATATGGAAGAAATGCAGAATAGAACCAGTGAAGAGCAGGGGTGCCATAGGCACAATCAGAGAACACTGTATAAACATCAGAGGTCCACGGTTGTTCAACGTCCTCCCAGCAAGCATAAGAAATATGCCGGAACAACCGTGGACATCTTCAAGAGGAAACTAGATTTATTCCTCCAAGGAGTTCCGGACCAGCCGGGCTGTGGTGGGTATGTGGGCCTGCGGGCCGCTCCAAGCAACAGCCTAGTGGACCAAACTCTCACAAGTCAAGCCTGGCCTCGGGCCGGGCTTGGGGAGTAGAAGAACTCCCAGAACCCCATCAACCAGGTATCAACCAGGGAATGATCTAAGATGGTCTAAGAGTCCCCGCAACAGGTAAATGGATCACAATCGGCTGTTTTAGACTTATCTGGAGAATAGTTCCTATAATTTGTTCATGTAAGGGAGGGAATTATCAGGGGAAAGCTCCAAGCCATTACGACTATATAGCATGTAAATGTTCAATATTTTTCGTGAATAAACTGGCGTTTGTGAGGAGACGTAGGCGGTGTGTGTGACCCCACGTGGCTTGTGGAGCTCAGTTCATGTTTCTTAAAGTCCTGGTTTCTTGGCGGAGTCTTCGAACAAGCACCAGGAAGTCGGGGATTTAAAAACTCCCTCTCGTGTGGGGAAGGGGGGGGGGGGGTTTAAATACCCCGGTGAGCCTCTTTAACGGAAACGGCCGACCAGTGCAGGACCTATGGGACCCCCTTCCGACCCCTCTTCCTCCTTCACCAGATATAATAGTATAATAGATCCACAGCTAACACCCCCCCTTCACCCACCCACTCTTACAAACACGGTCATATTCTTACAACGGTTTTGCTATTCATTTTCTGCCCATAGGTCATAGAATGATGTAACCTCTATTCATATAGGGTGTGATTACAGGGCAAGGTGATTACAGAGTAGTTAAACACTCCTGTAGTTAGTAAGTGTAGTTATTGAGAGTATTGAGAGTGCGATTTAGCGAGGACTGACGCTGATTGGTGGTGGAGTCTTTGGTGATTGGTGACGCTGGAGTCTTTGTTGACCTGCCGCTTTAAATCTCGCCGCGGCAGGAAGTTGTTACCTACGTCGCCCAACGGACGGTCTCAGTGGAGAGGATCACGCTAGTGGGGTTTACAGGGCGGCATCCAGGTTGTGGAGTAGGGTGGCCTGCCCCCTCCTCTTCTTCCTCTAGGCCTGCACCTGTTGTTGCTGTGGCGCCAGCCTCCTGCACCTGTTGTTGCTGTGGCGCCAGCCTCCTGCACCTGTTGTTGCTGCTGCGGCGCCAGCCTCCTGCACCTGTTGTTGCTGTGGCGCCAGCCTCCAGCACCTGTTGTTGCTGCGGCGCCAGCCTCCTGCACCTGTTGTTGCTCTAGCGCCAGCCTCCAGCACCTGTTGTTGCTGCTGCGGCGCCAGCCTCCTGCACCTGTTGTTGCTGCTGCGGCGCCAGCCTCCTGCACTGTTGTTGCTGTGGCGCCAGCCTCCTGCACCTGTTGTTGCTGTGGCGCCAGCCTCCTGCACCTGTTGTTGCTGCTCTGGCGCCAGCCTCCAGCACCTGTTGCTGCTCTGGCGCCAGCCTCCTGCACCTGTTGCTACTGCTGTGGCGCCAGCCTCCAGCACCTGTTGCTGCTCTGGCGCCAGCCTCCTGCACCTGTTGCTACTGCTGTGGCGCCAGCCTCCTGCACCTGTTGTTGCTGCTACGGCGCCAGCCTCCTGCACCTGTTGTTGCTGCGGCGCCAGCCTCCAGCACCTGTTGCTGCTGCTGCGGCGCCAGCCTCCTGCACCTGTTGCTGCTGCTGCGGCGCCAGCCTCCTGCACCTGTTGTTGTTGCTGCGGCGCCAAGCCTCCTGCACCTGTTGCTGCTGCTGCGCCAGCCTCCTGCACCTGTTGCTGCTGCTGCGGCGCCAGCCTCCTGCACCTGTTTGGCTGTGGCGCCAGCCTCCTACACCTGTTGCTGCTGCGGCGCCAGC
>WNGS01163813.1:12253849-12270811 GCA_020271785.1 Procambarus virginalis
CAACAACCCCCCCCCCCCGTCGAATATCAAGAATATGAAACTAGATCTGTCGAACACAGCAGGTGATACCACCTGTTGATTGACGTTGAGAGGCGGGACCAAAGAGCCAGAGCCCACCCCCCCACCCCCAAACAACACTAGGTAGGTACAGACATACCGGCCTCTTGTCACATGCTAACCTAGTTGTATTTGCAGGGGGATGAGCCACGGCTCTTGGGTCCCGCCTCTCAACTTTTTAATCGACTGTGATGGCTATGTAGCGAACACAATGCAGGGATGCCAGATTGGGCTACATGTAGCCCCAATTCGGTTACCAATTAGGTTACTGGCTCAATTAAAAAAACATCTACGTAAGTCGCTACTACTATTTTTTCGGCTACAGTTAAAATAAGCTTGCTGTTTATTCTAAACAGCGAATTAATCGGAAAAGAAATTATTTGGCTACTTTTATTGTAAAGTTTGTAACAATTAGTTCTTCAGCTCGCGACTTTCGGCCACTCAAATCTGGCATCCCTGAAATGCTGTGTTCTTGTGGCACAGAAACACTAAATAATCCCACAGCACCACTGGTGATCCGGGTACCGGAGAGGAAGGTACAAAAACTGCGGAATAATAATAAATAATAATAATAATAATAATAATAATAATAATAATAAAAATAATTATTCCAGCAATATATGTGAAGTGATACAATCTTCACAATCACAGTAAAGTTATTAACAAAAGCATCAATCATGAGATAGCTCGATTGTTTCATGGGATTACTGGATTGTTTCATGGGATTACTGGATTGTTTCATGGGATTACTGGATTGTTTCATGGGATTACTGGATTGTTTCATGGGATTACTGGATTGTTTCATGGGAGATTGGATTGTTTCATGGGATTACTGGATTGTTTCATGGGATTACTGGATTGTTCGTGGGATTACTGGATTGTTCATTACCTTGCACGTGTTGGGATTGAATTCCAGGCACCATTTGTGTGACCACTCCTAGAGTTTGTCAAGGTCCTCCTGTAGGCTTTGCATCATCTGCAAACATTGGCATGACTGAGCTCAATCCCTCCTTACCCTGTGTCTACCTTCTGTCTACCAGGTGATGTTTCAGGGGATGAACGTCCCCGCGGCCGGTCTCCTGGTTGGTGATGGTCAACCAGGCTGTTCGACGCTGTCACTCGCAGTCTGGAATGTGACCCAGAGCTTGATAGCTAAATCAGTAATATTTCTACTGAATGTGTGTTAATGTTAAATATTAACACAGCACGAAGCCATCTCCGCTAAGCAGGGGCACTAAACCCTATATATTTTTATTCTCTGAATTTACAAGTCAGAAAAATACAGCCGCACACATCCCTGTTATTCAGAGAATTTTTACCAAGTCTTAATCTCCGCGGCGGAGTTCAATGCGTCTCGAGGTTATGCGTAAAAATGCGTCTGTAAGGTTTAGTGCGGTAATCCGCCCGCGTGTGGACACGGGCACGACACATGCGCCTTCCCGCCAAATGAATGAGGGCGGGAAGGGGTGGGGGGGGGGGAGGCGGAAATGCCGCGCTTCAGCCTGTCCGCCTATTGGCTCTTCACTCGCGACTGTCCGCCTATTGGCTCCACACTTGCGACTGTCCGCCTATGGCCACCACTTGCGACTGTCCGCCTATTGGCTCCACACTCGCGACTGTCCGCCTATGGCTCCACACTTGCGACTGTCCGCCTATTGGCTCCACACTCGCGACTGTCCGCCTATTGGCTCCACACTTGTGACTGTCCGCCTATTGGCTCCACACTTGCGACTGTCCGCCTATTGGCTCCACACTCGCGACTGTCCGCCTATTGGCTCCACACTCGCGACTGTCCGCCTATTGGCTCCACACTTGTGACTGTCCCCTATTGGCTCCACACTTGTGACTGTCCGCCTATTGGCTCCACACTTGTGACTGTCGCCTATTGGCTCCACACTTGTGACTGTCCGCCTATTGGCTCCACACTCGCGACTGTCCGCCTATTGGCTCCACACTCGCGACTGTCCGCCTATTGGCTCTCACTCGCGCCTGTCCGCCTATTGGCTCCACACTGTGACTGTCCGGCTATTGGCTCCTCACTCGCGCCTGTCCGCCTATTGGCTCCAAACTCGCGCCTGTCCGCCTATTGGCTCCACACTTGTGACTGTCCGCCTATTGGCTCCTCACTCGCGCCTGTCCGCCTATTGGCTCCACACTCGCGACTGTCCGCCTATTGGCTCCACACTCGCGCCGTCCGTCTATTGGCTCCACACTTGCGACTGTCCGCCTACTGGCTCACACTCGCGCCTGTCCGCCTATTGGCTCCACTAACACTGCCTCCTGGTAATTGGACAAGGACTGAGGCCACTAAGACACTCGCCTACGAGTGATAGGAAGGAAGGAACTATCAGGGGGAAAGCGCCAAGCCATTACGACTATATAGCACTTGGAAGGGGTCAGGGTAAGTATCTAAGATGGGACGGGAGGAAGGAATGGTGTCCAATCACTTGGACGGTCGGGGATTGAACGCCGACCTGCATGAAGCGAGACCGTCGCTCTACCGTCCAGCCCAAGTGAGTAACAACTGTCGCCGCTACATATGTAAGGATTGATGAAAGAAGGAGCAGGTGGTGTCGCAACGCCCCCCCCCCTCCTCGTTGCTGGGGGGGGAGGGGGAGTAACGGGTAGGCTTGTCAGGAGGATGAGGGGGGGGGGGGGTTATCCAAGGATGGAGGGTTGGTAGGGGGGGGGGGGGGTGGTGGAGGCCCGCTGATCAGCCATCCTACGACCATACTGCTAATACCAAGATTGTTCATCGTAGCTGAACTGCGATTGTTCTTCCTTAATTACCCTTCCCATTTAAGAACATAATAGCCTATATTGCTCATATATATAAATAAATATATATATATATCCATATTATATATATATATATATAATATATATTATATATATATATATATATATATATATATAATATATATCTTGGTATTTCTATGGCATCTGTTTGTTTTCGAGGTGACTGGTGTCGGGAATGTTCAATTTCTCACCTCAAATCCTAAAGGAAACATATTATACGAACGTGTACCAAAGGTCGGATTAGTGAGGATCCAATCTCAAGTCCATTGTTTATCTTTCTTACGTGTCTATGGATAGATCTCGGGCCCCAGAGGGTAAATGTGGGTCCCTGAGGGTAGATCTGGGTCCCTCGAGGGTAGATATGGCTCTCACACACACATATGAACTTCAAAATAGTCCAAATATTCAATTATGAATTTGTCTCTGCAAGCGTCAGTAATTCTCGACTGATAATTACTGCGTTTACATCTTAATGCAAAGATGACACCAGATGTTGTATTAGCTAGTACAAAGCCGTTTGTGCCTGGATTGTACCTGGATGGGGTTCTGCGAGTTCTTCTACTCCCCAAGCCCGGCCCGAGGCCAGACTTGACTTGTGAGAGCTTGGTCCACCAGGCTGTTGCTTGGAGCGGCCCGCAGGCCCACATACCCACCACAGCCCGGTTGGTCCGGCACTCCTTGGAGGAAACTATCCACTCTTTTCTTGAAGACTTCCACGTTTGTTCCCGAATATTTTTTATACTTGCTGGGAGGGTACTGAACAACCGTAGACATCTGATGTTCATACAGTGTTCTCTGTTTGTGGCGTTTAGTCATAAGAACAGGTAAAGTAGTTTGAATTCCACGAGGTCATCAACACAGAACAAAGATGTTTGTATTCCACGAGGTCATCAACACAGAACAATGATGTTTGTATTCCACGAGGTCATCAACACAGAACAAAGATGTTTGTATTCCACGAGGTCATCAACACAGAACAATGATGTTTGTATTCCACGAGGTCATCAACACAGAACAATGATGTTTGTATTCCACGAGGTCATCAACACAGAAACAATGATGTTGTATTCCACGAGGTCATCAACACAGAACAATGATGTTTGTATTCCACGAGGTCATCAACACAGAACAATGACGTTTGTATTCCACGAGATCATCAATAGAACAAAGATGTTTGTATTCCACGAAGTCATCAACACAGAACAAAGATGTTGTATTCCACGAGATCATCAACACAGAACAAAGATGTTTGTATTCCACGAGGTCATCAACACAGAACGAGGTCATGACTACAGAACAACGATGTTTGTATTCCACAACACGCGGCCACATGAACATGAACAATGTGAGGTCACAGGAAGTTAATTCACGAGAGCATGTTGCCCCGCCTCGCCTGCAGGGTCCGTCTGTGATGACCGTGGCTCCCCATGTTGATCACCCACGGGGCAACAACTGTCAGGGACCATAACACTCTATTATCCTTGCCAACTGACTGTCTTCATATAACACTGTTATCTTCAGGTTATCTTGAGATGATTTCGGGGCTTTTTAGTGTCCCCGCGGTTCGGTCCTCGACCAGGCCTCCACCCCCCAGGAAGCAGCCCGTGACAGCTGACTAACACCCAGGTACCTATTTTACTGCTAGGTAACAGGAGCATAGGGTGAAAGAAACTCTGCCCATTGTTTCCCGCCGGCGCCTGGGATCGAACCCAGGACCACAGGATCACAAGTCCAGTGTGCTGTCCGCTCGGCCGACCGGCTCCCGTTGAACACACACACACCACACACACACACACACAACACACACACACACACACACCACACACACACACACACACACCACACACACACACACATGGGGTGGGGGGACGGCTGTGGCTGAGTGGAAAGCGCTTGGGACTCGTAATCCTGGGGTCCGGGTTCGATCCCTGGTGATGGCAGAAATAAAATGGGCAGAGTTTCTTTCACCCCTGATCACCTAGCAGTAAATAGGTACCTGGAGTTAGACAGCTGCTACGGGCTGCTTCCTGGGGATATGTATGTGTGTGTGTGTGTGGTGTGTGTGTGTGTGTGTGTGTGTGTGGTGTGTGTGTGTGTGTGTGTGTGTGTGTGTGTGTGTGTAAGATAAATATATTAGTAGATATAAATGAGTAAAAGGTAGATTGGTTAGAAAGATTGATTGATTGATGAAGATTAAGCCACCCAAAAGGTGGCACGGGCATGAATAGCCCGTAAGTGGTGGCCCTTTTGAGCCATTACCAGTATCAAGAGCTGGTACTGGAGATCTGTGGAGGTGCGGCTGCACCCTGCGTGACGGGAGATGTCTCCCGTGGGTTAGAAAGACCGGGTCCAAGAGCTAATAGTTCGATTCTGCACACAGGCATACGGATTACACCTTCAAGCCGCTTAACTATTCATTCTAGCGAATCCTTCCGTTAATAAATCCCTGTGGGGCCATCTTGTCAGGTCAAGGATGAGCACATTGTGTGACCCTGATGAATGACCGGTCAACCAGGTGATTAACCCCCTCACTTGGGCCATACCGGCAGTCGTTTGGTGCTGGGGACTAATCCCCAGCGGATTAAAGAAATCCACACCGCTAGGTCTGATACGCCCACGCCAACAGGTGCTAAAACCTGTAACGCATTTTGATTTATTGTATCGCAACCGGCTAATTAGTGCCTTCTTTTGGTAATTAATTTGTTGTCATTAACATTGTTGTTAGTTGTGTAGTATAACGAATTAAACCCAGGAATGGTTATGTGTAAATACCTTGTATGTTGAGACATCCCTTGATTGTTTCAAGCGTAGGTTAGACATATATGTGACTGAGATAGGGTGGATATAAATAGGAGCTGCCTCGTATGGACCAATAGGAGCTGCCTCGTATGGACCAATAGGAGCTGCCTTGTATGAGCCAATAGCAGCTGCCTCGTATGGACCAATAGCAGCTGCCTTGTATGGGCCAATAGGAGCTGTCTCGTATGGATTAATAGGAGCTGCCTCGTATGGACCAATAGGAGCTGCCTCGTATGGACTAATAGGAGCTGCCTCGTATGGACCAATAGGAGCTGCCTCGTATGGACTAATAGGAGCTGCCTCGTATGGACCAATAGGAGCTGCCTCGTATGGACTAATAGGAGCTGCCTCGTATGGACCAATAGGAGCTGCCTCGTATGGACCAATAGGAGCTGCCTCGTATGGACCAATAGGAGCTGCCTCGTATGGACCAATAGGAGCTGCCTCGTCTGGACCATTAGAAGCTGCCTCGTATGGACCAATAGGCGTCTGCAGTTACCCTCATTCTTATGTTTTACATTGGGTTTGACTGATGGGCATCAATAATATTACCTCGTGTTACTACTGAAGAGTTCGTACTGACCCCTGATGGAGGTCAGAGTATCCCTTCAAGCAGTTCCCAAGAGGTCAACACCAGCATGGGAGATGGGAGGTCACTAAGACAATACCAGTAGCACGGGGGGTTTGGGCGAAGGATGGTTGGGGTGTCTTTAAGTGGCGTCTTGGTACAAGTGTCACTTGGGAGGCCGCGGGCCACACACACACACACACACATGGTGTACAGAGTAAGTGGTGATGTCACACACCCGGCTTGTGTCGCCTCGCGGTCCACCTCAACCCTTCACACACACACACACACACTCAACCTAAGCCCTGCCCTGCACACACACACACACGCACACACACACACACACACACACACACACACACACACACACACACACACACACACACACACACACACACACACACACACACACACACTCAACCCAAACCCTGCCCTTCACACACACACACAAACACTCAACCTAAGCCATGCCCTGCACACACACACACGCACACACACACACACACACACACACACACACACACACACACACACACACACACACACACACACACACACACACACACACACACACACAACCTAACTGCCCAACAAACTAACTCTACCTAACTGCAGGCAGTCAAGTAAGAGAGTTCCATGCGTTCGTATTTTGTACGATTCTGAATAAGCCAAACCGTCGCATTTTGTACGGAGTAGTTAATAGGAAGAACAGGTGGTTCTAATTTAGTGGATGTAAAGTGTTTCCTCTGTAGTAATACGTCGCGTTTCCGACGTTGTGGCAGCCAACCTATTAGGATACATATAGACTTAAAAATATCCGTTTTCTATGCATCGGACTCGATAGGTTAGGTGGGTTGCTTGGGGGCGCACGGTAAAAGGTTGGATTTTTAACGGAGTGGTAAATTAAGGGAAGAAGTGTGCGTATTCGGACTGAAACTGTCCGGATAAATCAATTAATTAACGAAAATAAATTGACGAAAATACATTAATTAGCGAAAATAAATTAACAAAAATATAATGAAGATTAATAAAAATATTTTTATTAATCGAAAGGAAAAATGATAAAAATAAAAATAAACTAATTAACGAAAAAATATTAATAAAGATTAATAAAAAAATTGTATTAATCGACAGGAAAAATGATTAAAAATATACAAAAAATTAATTAACGCAAATCAATTAATTGACGAAAATAAATGGCTCGTTAGGGTTACATTTGTCCCCACTCAGAGACTCGTTATCCCGACCAGGGTTAATGACCTGAGAAAACTGTATTACAATTATTACTTAACCTATACCTATAATAGGTTAAGTAACAATTGTAACTACGAAGCTATAAGATGATTATCTTAACATACTAACAAGGTTAGGTAAGGTTGGTGTTTTCTATGAAGCTTTTCAAGGTAAACTATTATGTTTAGTATGTCACCTATGCACGTATTTAATAAGTCAATATTAACTATACGAATTTGCGAGGACGGGTTGGCTACCGTTACCTGTGGCAGGTGGCTACCGTTACCTGTGGCAGGTGGCTACCGTTACCTGTAGCAGGTGGCTATACCGTTACCTGTGGCAGGTGGCTACCGTTACCTGTAGCAGGTGGCTATACCGTTACCTGTGGCAGGTGGCTATACCGATACCTGTGGCAGGTGGCTACCGTTACCTGTGGCAGGTGGCTACCGTTACCTGTGGCAGGTGACTACTGTTACCTGTGGCAGGTGGCTACCGTTACCTGTGGCAGGTGACTACTGTTACCTGTGGCAGGTGGCTACCGTTACCTGTGGCAGGTATCTACCGTTACCTGTGGCAGAGGGCTACCTTTACCTGTGGCAGGTGGCTACCGTTACCTGTGGCAGGTGGCTACCGTTACCTATGAACAGATGGCTACCGTTACCTGTGGCAGGTGGCTACCGTTACCTATGAACAGGTGGCTACCGTTACCTGTGGCAGGTGGCTATACCGTTACCTGTGGCAGGAGGCTACCGTTACCTGTGGCAGGTGGCTATGCCGTTACCTGTGACAGGTGGCTACAGGTGACGGATCTCCCAATCCTGAGCACTCCAGGTGCAAACTCGGTGAGCAGGAATTATATGAAAATCTCACAAATCATTATTGAATCCCCGAATCATCAGACTCATCAGAGGCGCCTGGTTGAGGGGTACCAGGAGCGTTGTAATAACGTTTTAAATTAAGTTGCCAACTGCAGGCTACCATTCTCATAGCTCTAAAATGACTAACTATCCAGCGAGATGGGGATCCTAGCTCTTGACACACCTGCCTGTCCTTCTAATGTCCCCCAACGTCAAGAAACTGACGTACTAAAGTGCCGTTATCCTAAACTTCCAGAGGTCCCAAAACAGAAAACGGGACAGAATGTCACTTTCGCCAGCCGCTATCAATTTAAAGTATGACAGTTTCTGGCCCTAGGTAATGTATACGTCACAAAACGACGTGCTATTAGGAGGACGGGTTACAGCCACACAAGAGTGTAACCCTACATATTGCCTGGGGTTTACCTTCAGGTGGTATCGAGCATCGATGGATTCTCGAAGACAGAGCACTGAGGAGAATAACACCCTGGAGTGGGTGGGGGGTGAGGGCTTGAGCAGAGGGACGGGATATCAGGCTTGAGTTCTACCTAAGCCGAGGTGGAGGACGACTGCTACTTGGAGCCCTCTAACCCAACCACTTGGGCTAGACTGTAGAGCGACGGTCTCGCTTCATGCAGATCGGCGTTCAATCCCCGACCGTCCAAGTGGTTGGGCACCATTCCTTCCCCCCGTCCCATCCCAAATCCTTATCCTGACCCCTTCCCAGTGCTATATAGTCCTAATGGCTTGGCGCTTTCCCTTGATAATTCCTTCCTTCCTTGGAGCCCTCTAGAACGTTGTCATCTTGTGATCCAGTGACTGATGGATGACGGATAAGACGATTCCAGTCCTCTTCAGGTAGCAATGACCAGGAGAGGAAATGTATATGTTTATCTCTCAGAATGTTTGGTAATATGTTTATTGTTTGTGATGTGTGTCTATGTATGTATTAACACGATGTACTGAACGGGGTGAGAATAGCTTGAGCTACATCATCCCTTTGTGTGTATTTTACATCAATAAACTTATTTCAATTTCAATTTCATTGACCAGGAGACAAAACCGAAAAACTGTGCGTAGAGAGTTAAGTGATACTGTTGACCAGACCACACACTAGAAGGTGAAGGGACAACGACGTTTCGGTCCGTCCTGGACCATTCTCAAGTCGATTGTGAGAAGTCACAATTCAATCAAAGAAGTCAAGTCAATCGACTTGAGAATGGTCCAAGACGGACCGAAACGTCGTCGTCCCTTCACCTTCTAGTGTGTGGTCTGGTCAACATACTTCAGCCACGTGACTCATCGCAGTGATACTGAGCAGTGATGAACGCCTCAAGAAGTACAGTGATGGGATCATTAGGGAGCCGGTCGGCCGAGCGGACAGCACGCGGGACTTGTGATCCTGTGGTTCTGGGTTCGATCCCAGGCGCCGGCGAGAAACAATGGGCAGAGTTTCTTTCACTCTATGCCCCTGTTACCTAGCAGTAAAATAGGTACCTGGGTGTTAGTCAGCTGTCACGGGCTGCTTCCTGGGGGTGGAGGCCTGGTCGAGGACCGGGCCGCGGGATACTAAAGCCCCGAAATCATCTCAAGATAACCTCAAGATAGATCACAGATACAAAGTGAGCAGGAAGATCTCGCCGGAAGAACGCAAGAGGACCACACACAGCAAGAGGCGCGGATTAAGAGCAGGAAGCGACTGTTATTTCCCCTCGACCGTCAACTAACTTTTTCATCAGAAGCGGCTCACCATAGCCCGTGCTACTTGGAACTTTGTTCCAGGTAGCGAATCTTTAACAACATCAGAAGCTAAAGTGGTCCTTCTAGATCCTTTTATGTGTGACGCTTGTACGTTATCCACCTTGTTTGATCTGCCTTTACTAAAGGATATCTGGAGGATATCTGGATACAAGAGGATACTGAGGGGATTTCGGGGCTTAGCATCCCGCAGCCCGGTCCTCGACCAGGCCTCCTTTTGTTATCTCCCCTCCCCAAGAAGAAACCCGAGTAGCAGCTGTCTAACTCCCAGGTACCTATTTACTGCTAGGTGACCAGGAGCATCAGGGTGATACCTGTTTGATGGGGTTTCTGGTAGTTCTTCTACTCCCCAAACCCGAGTGAAGGGTGAATGAAACTGCCCATTTGTCTCCGCCTCCACCGGGGATCGAACCGGAACCTCACGACTATGAATCCGAAGCGCTGTCCACCCAGCTGTCAAGGCCCCTGGGTTACAGGAGAGGGCTGGGATAACGGGCTTTAAGGAGAGGGCTGGGATAACGGGCTTTAAGGANTCTGATGTTGATAGTTCTCTCTTGAACACTGTGAGGGGGTCGGCCAGTTATGCCCCTTATGTGTAGTGGAAGCGTGTTGAACAGTCTCGGGCCTCTGATGTGATAGTTCTCTCTTGAACACTGTGAGGGGTCGGCCAGTTATGTCCCTTATGTGTAGTGGAAGCGTGTTGAACAGTCTCGGGCCTCTGATGTTGATAGTTCTCTCTTGAACACTGTGAGGGGTCGGCCAGTTATGTCCCTTATGTGTAGTGAAGCGTGTTGAACAGTCTCGGGCCTCTGATGTTGATAGTTCTCTCTTGAACACTGTGAGGGGTCGGCCAGTTATGTCCCTTATGTGTAGTGGAAGCGTGTTGAACAGTCTCGGGCCTCTGATGTTGATAATTCTCTCTTGAACACTGTGAGGGGTCGGCCAGTTATGTCCCTTATGTGTAGTGGAAGCGTTTGAACAGTCTCGGGCCTCTGATGTTGATAGTTCTCTCTGAACACTGTGAGGGGTCGGCCAGTTATGTCCCTTATGTGTAGTGGAAGCGTGTTGAACAGTCTCGGGCCTCTGATGTTGATAGAGTTCTCTCTCAGAGTACCTGTTGCACCTCTGCTCTTCAAAGGGGGTATTCTGCACATCCTGCCATGCCTTCTGGTCTCATGTGGTGGTATTTCTGACACCTGCAAGACCCCCAAGCCACCTACAAGACCCACCAAGCCACCTACAAGACCCCCCAAGCCACCTACAAGACTCCCCAAGCCACCTACAAGACTCCCCAAGCCACCTACAAGACCCCCCAAGCCACCTACAAGACCCCCCAAGCCACCTACAAGACTCCCCAAGCCACCTACAAGACCCCCCAAGCCACCTACAAGACTCCCCAAGCCACCTACAAGACTCCCCAAGCCACCTACAAGACCCCAAGCCACCTACAAGACTCCCCAAGCCACCTACAAGACCCCCAAGCCACCTACAAGACCCCCAAGCCACCTACAAGACCCCAAAGCCACCTATAAGACCCCCAAAGCCACCTACAAGACCCCCCCCCAAGCCACCTACAAGACCCCCAAGCCACCTACAAGACCCCAAGCCACCTACAAGACTCCCCAAGCCACCTACAAGACCCCCAAGCCACCTACAAGACCCCCCAAACCACCTACAAGACCCCCCAAGCCACCTACAAGACCCCCAAGCCACCAACAATACCCCCCAAGCCACCTACAAGACCCCCCAAGCCACCTACAAGACCCCCCAAGCCACCTATAAGACCCCCAAGCCACCTACAAGACCCCCAAGCCACCTACAAGACTCCCCAAGCCACCTACAAGACCCCCCAAGCCACCTATAAGACCCCCCAAGCCACCTACAAGAGACCCCAAAGCCACCTACAAACCCCCCCAAGCCACCTACAAGACCCCCAAGCCACATACAAGACCCCCCAAGCCACCTACAAGACCCTCCAAGCCTCCTACAAGACCCCCAAGCCACCTACATGACCCCCAAGCCACCTACAAGACCCCCCAAGCCACCTACAAGACCCCCATGTACACATCCGGCTCGTATATATCCCACCTCACCAGCAACGCCCCCCCCCCCACCCTCAACTCTGATCAACCTCTATCTTATCTTCCACTTGAAGACCACCGTTTACACTGCCAGACTTACGACTCAATTACATGACGAAATGTGGAACTAGATACCGTCTGCAACGGTGAAATCACAGAGGGAGGGAGGGAGGGGTCAAATCACAGCAGCAGTAGCAGCAACAGCAGCAGTAACAGCAGCAGCAGCAACAGCAGCAGCAGCAACAGCAGCAGCAACAGCAGCAGCAACATTTCTCTGTGAGAAATTGGTGAAGCTCTGCAGTGGGCTTGAACCTGCGTCCGTGGACTCCAGGGCAGGCCGTGAATACTATTATGTCTTGTTGTTTCAAAAGCCGTCGATATAGGGAGATATTTCGTCCGGGTTTTCCGTGCTAGAGTAACCTCACAATATAGGCGGTATTTGGATATATGTGTAATATACAAACGTGGGGGGGGGGTTGTATGTATACTTGTGGATACTTGGTACAGAGGGCTGTATTCATACTTGAGAATTCAGAAGGTAAGTCTAAATCAGACTTCAAATTCTTCCCTCAAAATTTCAAGATAAGAGAAAGAATGGAAAAAAGACTGGTTTCCTTGTATGTATGTATGTGTATGTATGTATGTATGTATGTATGTATGTATGTATGTATGTATGTATGTATGTATGTATATATGTATATATGTATGTATGTATGTATGTAGTATGTATGTATGTATGTATGTATGTATGTATGTATGTATGTATGTATGTATATATGTATGTATGTATGTATGTATGTATGTATGTATGTATGTATGTATGTATGTATGTATGTATGTATGTATGTATGTATGTATGTATGTATGTATGTATGTATGAATGTATGTATGTACAAATGAATTTTATTTATGTGTTCAAAGACTCAGGAAACCTTAGAATTGCGAACAGTACCAGAATTAGTAGAGTAGTTAGAATCAGCACAGTAGACAATTAGCAGAATTAGTAGTCAGAATTAGTAGAGTAGTTAGAACAGCGTACAGTATCACAAGCTAACAAACTACAACAGCATCTAGAACACAACTGACCTTCCAAAGAGACAGGTTCAGCTTCGGAGGTCAACCCACCTGAAATGGAGAAAAAAAACTTTGTGTTAGTTAAACACGAAACATTTGTTGATACATCAAAGCTCACTCGGGAGGTCTCAAGTGATCCTTGGCACCCAGCCTGAGCTCTGAGCGCTCCTTTGCTCAGCGCTCTCTGCAACTTTCTGCGAAAAAAAGAGGTTAACTATTTTGCATGGTTAGGCATAGTAGAGTTGTGGACACCAATAGTGGCGACAAAACGGCAGCAGCAGCAGCAGCAACAGCAATAGCAACAGCAGCAGTAACAGCAGCAGCATTAACAGCAGCAGCAGCACCACCAGCAGCAGCAACAGACGAAACCCCGCCCAGGCACCGGAAGCCACTCTAGAGAACGTATCGTACACAAAGCCAGGCCCGGAAACCCGGCTCCGTCAGACCTTTCACATCCCAGCCCGTCCCTCTCACCTAATACGTCTTATTTCGTACACTATGGTCCCTAACGTACACGTTCCGCATTAGTACAACATTATGGGGCCTGACGGCTGAGTCGTCAGCGCTCGGGGTTCGTAGTTCTAAGGGTCCGGGTTCGATCCCCGGCAGAGGAGGTAACAATTAGGGCGGAGTTCCTTTCACCCTGATGCCCCTGTTCACCTAGCAGTAAATAGATAACTGGGAGTTAGACAGCTGCTATGGGGCTACTTCCTATGTGTGTGTGTGTGTGTGTGTGTGTGTGTGTGTGTGTGTGTGTGTGTGTGTGTGTGTGTGTGTGTGTGTGTGTGTGTGTGTGTGTGTGTGTGTGTGTGTGTGTGAGTGTGAAATTCTTCATGAGTCAGAGAGAGAAAAAGATTTGGGGGTTGATATCATGCCAGACCTGTCCCCTGCAGCCCATATCAACAGGATAACATCAGCGGCATATGCCAGGCTGGCCAACATAAGAACGGCATTGTGTGTGTGTGTGTAAATTAGTATTAAAATCCTGCCCAAAACGCTACGCCTGCTTTACAAGAATGTAAGAACTCTTGTATATATAAATAAATATGAAACAAGTGCTTCAAAACTGACTCTTTCAAAGTCACAACAAACAACAATATCATCTCCATCAAACAACCTCGCTCTTAATTGTATTAAAACTAATCTATATTATTCTTAAGCATTTTGTCTTGTTTTTAATAGTTTTTCCTGCTTCATATATACCAAGGAGTGCCGGACCAACCGGGCTGTGGTGGGTATGTGGGCCTGCGGGCCGCTCCAAGCAACAGCCTGTTGGATCAAGCTTTCACAAGTCAAGGTATCAACCAGGTATATCTCCACTTTCCTCTCACCTCTGCTTGTGTCTGGAAGAACTGGAACACTATCACAGCCCAGCCTGTCCTAGCCAGCCTGTCCTAGCCAGCCTGTCCTCCTAGTAACCCTGTCCTCCTAGCCAGCCTGTCCTAGCCAACCTGTCCTCCTAGCCAACCTGTCCTCCTAGTAAACCTGTCCTCCTAGCCAGCCTGTCCTCCTAGCCAACCTGTCCTCCTAGCCAGCCTGTCCTCCTAGCCAACCTGTCCTCCTAGTAAACCTGTCCTCCTAGCCAACCTGTCCTCCTAGCCAACCTGTCCTCCTAGCCAACCTGTCCTCCTAGCCAACCTGTCCTCCTAGCCAACCTGTCCTCCTAGTAAACCTGTCCTCCTAGCCAACCTGTCCCCCTAGCCAACCTGTCCTCCTAGCCAGCCTGTCCTCCTAGCCAACCTGTCCCCCTAGCCAGCCTGTCCTCCTAGCCAACCTGTCCTCCTAGCCAACCTGTCCTCCTAGCCAACCTGTCCTCCTAGCCAACCTGTCCTCCTAGTAAACCTGTCCTCCTAGCCAGCCTGTCCTCCTAGCCAGCCTGTCCTCCTAGCCAACCTGTCCCCTAGCCAACCTGTCCTCCTAGCCAACCTGTCCTCCTAGCCAACCTGTCCTCCTAGCCAACCTGTCCTCCTAGCCAACCTGTCCTCCTAGCCAACCTGTCCTCCTAGCCAACCTGTCCTCCTAGCCAACCTGTCCTCCTAGCCAACCTGTCCTCCTAGCCAACCTGTCCTCCTAGCCAGCCTGTCCTCCTAGCCAACCTGTCCCCCTAGCCAACCTGTCCTCCTAGCCAACCTGTCCTCCTAGCCAACCTGTCCCCCTAGCCAACCTGTCCTCCTAGCCAACCTGTCCTCCTAGCCAGCCTGTCCTCCTAGCCAACCTGTCCCCCTAGCCAGCCTGTCCTCCTAGCCAACCTGTCCTCCTAGCCAACCTGTCCTCCTAGCCAGCCTGTCCTCCTAGCCAGCCTGTCCTCCTAGCCAACCTGTCCTCCTAGCCAACCTGTCCTCCTAGCCACCTGTCCTCCTAGCCAACCTGTCCTCCTAGCCAACCTGTCCTCCTAGCCAACCTGTCCTCCTAGCCAACCTGTCCTCCTAGCCAACCTGTCCTCCTAGCCAACCTGTCCTCCTAGCCAACCTGTCCTCCTAGCCAACCTGTCCTCCTAGCCAGCCTGTCCTCCTAGCCAACCTGTCCTCCTAGCCAACCTGTCCTCCTAGCCAACCTGTCCTCCTAGCCAGCCTGTCCTCCTAGCCAACCTGTCCTCCTAGCCAACCTGTCCTCCTAGCCAGCCTGTCCTCCTAGCCAACCTGTCCTCCTAGCCAACCTGTCCTCCTAGCCAACCTGTCCTCCTAGCCAGCCTGTCCTCCTAGCCAACCTGTCCTCCTAGCCAGCCTGTCCTCCTAGCCAGCCTGTCCTCCTAGCCAACCTGTCCTCCTAGCCAACCTGTCCTCCTAGCCAACCTGTCCTCCTAGCCAACCTGTCCTCCTAGCCAACCTGTCCTCCTAGCCAACCTGTCCTCCTAGCCAACCTGTCTCCTAGCCAACCTGTCCCCCTAGCCAACCTGTCCTCCTAGCCAACCTGTCCCCCTAGCCAACCTGTCCTCCTAGCCAACCTGTCCTCCTAGCCAGCCTGTCCTCCTAGCCAACCTGTCCTCCTAGCCAACCTGTCCTCCTAGCCAACCTGTCCCCCTAGCCAACCTGTCCCCCTAGCCAACCTGTCCTCCTAGCCAACCTGTCCTCCTAGCCAACCTGTCCCCCTAGCCAACCTGTCCTCCTAGCCAACCTGTCCTCCTAGCCAACCTGTCCTCCTAGCCAACCTGTCCTCCTAGCCAACCTGTCCCCCTAGCCAACCTGTCCCCCTAGCCAACCTGTCCTCCTATCCAACCTGTCCTCCTAGCCAGCCTGTCCTCCTAGCCAGCCTGTCCTCCTAGCCAGCCTGTCCTCCTAGCCAGCCTGTCCTCCTAGCCAGCCTGTCCTCCTAGCCAGCCTGTCCTCCTAGCCAGCCTGTCCTCCTAGCCAGCCTGTCCTCCTAGCCAGCCTGTCCTCCTAGCCAGCCTGTCCTCCTAGCCAACCTGTCCTCCTAGCCAGCCTGTCCTCCTAGCCAGCCTGTCCTCCTAGCCAACCTGTCCTCCTATCCAGCCTGTCCTCCTACAAAGAACGTCGCTTTTCGCCCGTATGCGTTACATAAGGCCAAAAATCGTCGTACTAGAAAATGGCAGCGGCTGGCGAAAGTGACGTACTGTCCCGTTTTCTGTTTTGGGTCCTCTGGTAGGTTAGGATTAGGGCACTTTAGTACGACAGTTTCTTGACGTTGGGGAACATTAGGTGGACGGACTGATCATATAAAGGTCCGAGATTATTTGTGCATGAAGACCACTAAACCTAGCATACAGCTTAGCCTTACC
>WNGS01163813.1:12333628-12338628 GCA_020271785.1 Procambarus virginalis
CTTTTTAGTGTCCCCGCGGCCCGGTCCTCGACCAGGCCATAAAGTATAAATATATTAATATCTCATTAATACGTGACATTAATGTGACGTATTAATGAGAAAATTGAGGAGGAATCATGAGGCTCTTTTTGCATATTGAGAAAAGAAGGAACCGGAGTATCTTATCGAAGCGTGCAGTTTACCTGGAATTTACCTGGAGTGAGTTCTGGGAGTTCTTCTCTAAGCCCGGCCCGAGGCTTGGCTTGTGAGAACTTGGTCCAACAGGCTGTTGCTTGGCGCGGCCCGCTTCCAGGCTCGTATAAACTTTCATCAATGGACACTATGATTCACGAAAGATGTACAGGTTTCGTATAAGGACACTTGAGTGCCTGACGGATCTTGGCAGGCAAAAAGGGTGCAGGGATGGAGAAGGTCCTGCCGCAGGTCCACGCAACGGATGATAACCAGCATGATAGCCAGCACATCACTCTTTTGTTTAAAGCATAGGGTAGGGGCCCCAGATATCAGGTACTAGGGGTTACAGCCCCTACCCCTGATGTGCGCTACTGACACCTTTCCCAGGTCAGGGACCTCCTGCAAAGTCAGGTACCCCCCTGCCAGGTCAGGGCCCCCCCCTCCCAGATCAGGGGCCCCTTTGTACAGTGCTGATAGCATTTACCTGGAGGGCCCCCTGGTGGTGAGTGTTGAAACTTGTCAAGGGGCGAGAGGGGGTCCTGCTGGGGTCAGTGAGAGGGGGTCCTGCTGGGGTCAGTGAGAGGTCCTGCTGGGGTCAGTGAGAGGGGGTCCTGCTGGGGTCAGTGAGAGGGGGTCCTGCTGGGGTCAGTGAGAGGGGGTCCAGCTGGGGTCAGTGAGAGGGGGTCCTGCTGGGGTCAGTGAGAGGGGGTCCAGCTGGGGTCAGTGAGAGGTCCTGCTGGGGTCAGTGAGAGGTCCTGCTGGGGTCAGTGAGAGGGGGTCCAGCTGGGGTCAGTGAGAGGTCCTGCTGGGGTCAGTGAGAGGTCCTGCTGGGGTCAGTGAGAGGGGGTCCTGCTGGGGTCACAGAGTGGGGGGGGGCGGCCATCTTACAACAATAAGCTGGTGAGTTCCTTGTGTGGACCGAGTAAATAGTGTCGGAGTGAGTGAGTGAGACTCATCATCTTGTTCTCATCCTGTGGGTGATGCTGCCATCTCCTTGTCATCCCCATCTCCGTCTTGGCCCCTCCCTACCCGACCAGGCACCATCTTGGCCCCTCCCTACCCGACCAGGGACCGTCTTGGCCCTCCCTACCCGACCAGGCACCATCTTGGCCCCTCCCTACCCGACCAGGGACCGTCTTGGCCCTCCCTACCCGACCAGGGACCGTCTTGGCCCCTCCCTACCCGACCAGGGACCGTCTTGGCCCCTCCCTACCCGACCAGGCACCATCTTGGCCCCTCCCTACCCGACCAGGGACCGTCTTGGCCCTCCCTACCCGACCAGGCACCATCTTGGCCCTCCCTACCCGACCAGGGACCATCTTGGCCCTCCCTACCCGACCAGGGACCATCTTGGCCCTCCCTACCCGACCAGGGACCGTCTTGGCCCTCCCTACCCGACCAGGGACCGTCTTGGCCCTCCCTACCCGACCAGGGACCATCTTGGCCCTCCCTACCCGACCAGGGACCGTCTTGGCCCTCCCTACCCGACCAGGGACCGTCTTGGCCCTCCCTACCCGACCAGGGACCATCTTGGCCCCTCCCTACCCGACCAGGGACCGTCTTGGCCCTCCCTACCCGACCAGGGACCATCTTGGCCCCTCCCTACCCGACCAGGGACCATCTTGGCCCCTCCCTACCCGACCAGGGACCATCTTGGCCCCTCCCTACCTGACCAGGGACCGTCTTGGCCCCTCCCTACCCGACCAGGGACCGTCTTGGCCCTCCCTACCCGACCAGGGACCATCTTGGCCCTCCCTACCCGACCAGGGACCATCTTGGCCCCTCCCTACCCGACCAGGCACCGTCTTGGCCCCTCCCTACCCGACCAGGGACCGTCTTGGCCTCCCTACCCGACCAGGGACCGTCTTGGCCCTCCCTACCCGACCAGGGACCGTCTTGGCCCTCCCTACCCGACCAGGGACCGTCTTGGCCCTCCCTACCCGACCAGGGACCGTCTTGGCCCTCCCTACCCGACCAGGGACCGTCTTGGCCCTCCCTACCCGACCAGGGACCATCTTGGCCCTCCCTACCCGACCAGGGACCGTCTTGGCCCCTCCCTACCCGACCAGGGACCATCTTGGCCCTCCCTACCCGACCAGGGACCGTCTTGGCCCTCCCTACCCGACCAGGGACCATCTTGGCCCTCCCTACCCGACCAGGGACCGTCTTGGCCCTCCCTACCCGACCAGGGACCATCTTGGCCCTCCCTACCCGACCAGGGACCGTCTTGGCCCTCCCTACCCGGCCAGGGACCGTCTTGGCCTCCCTACCCGACCAGGGACCGTCTTGGCCCTCCCTACCCGACCAGGGACCGTCTTGGCCCTCCCTACCCGACCAGGCACCGTCTTGGCCCTCCCTACCCGACCAGGGACCATCTTGGCCCTCCCTACCCGACCAGGGACCGTCTTGGCCCTCCCTACCCGACCAGGGACCGTCTTGGCCCTCCTACCCGACCAGGGACCATCTTGGACCCTCCCTACCCGACCAGGGACCATCTTGGCCCTCCCTACCCGACCAGGGACCATCTTGGCCCTCCCTACCCGACCAGGGACCATCTTGGCCCTCCCTACCCGACCAGGGACCATCTTGGCCCTCCCTACCCGACCAGGGACCATCTTGGCCCTCCCTACCCGACCAGGGACCATCTTGGCCCTCCCTACCCGACCAGGGACCGTCTTGGCCCTCCCTACCCGGCCAGGGACCGTCTTGGCCCTCCCTACCCGACCAGGACCGTCTTGGCCCTCCCTACCCGACCAGGGACCGTCTTGGCCCTCCCTACCCGACCAGGGACCGTCTTGGCCCTCCCTACCCGACCAGGACCATCTTGGACCCTCCCTACCGACCAGGGACCATCTTGGCCCTCCTACCCGACCAGGGACCATCTTGGCCCTCCTACCCGACCAGGGACCATCTTGGCCCTCCCTACCCGACCAGGGACCATCTTGGCCCTCCCTACCCGACCAGGGACCGTCTGGGCCCTCCCTACCGGCCAGGGACCGTCTTGGCCCTCCCTACCCGACCAGGGACCGTCTTGGCCCTCCCTACCCGACCAGGGACCGTCTTGGCCCTCCCTACCCGACCAGGGACCGTCTGGGCCCTCCCTACCCGACCAGTACATGTGGCACAGAGGCCAGACGAATCACTAAACAGTGTGACAGTAAACAGTGTGACAGTAAACAGTGTGACAGTATACAGTGTGACACTAAACAGTGTGACAGTAAACAGTGTGACAGTATACAGTGTGACACTAAACAGTGTGACAGTAAACAGTGTGACAGTAAACAGTGTGACAGTAAACAGTGTGACAGTATACAGTGTGACACTAAACAGTGTGACAGTAAACAGTGTGACAGTAGACAGTGTGACAGTAAACAGTGTGACACTAAACAGTGTGACAGTAAACAGTGTGACAGTAAACAGTGTGACAGTAAACAGTGTGACACTAAACAGTGTGACAGTAAACAGTGTGACAGTAGACAGTGTGACAGTAAACAGTGTGACACTAAACAGTGTGACAGTAGACAGTGTGACACTAAACAGTGTGACAGTAAACAGTGTGACAGTAAACAGTGTGACAGTAAACAGTGTGACAGTAAACAGTGTGACACTAAACAGTGTGACAGTAAACAGTGTGACACTAAACAGTGTGACAGTAAACAGTGTGACAGTAAACAGTGTGACAGTAAACAGTGTGACAGTAAACAGTGTGACAGTAAACAGTGTGACAGTAAACAGTGTGACAGTAAACAGTGTGACACTAAACAGTGTGACAGTAAACAGTGTGACACTAAACAGTGTGACAGTAAACAGTGTGACAGTAAACAGTGTGACAGTAAACAGTGTGACAGTATACAGTGTGACACTAAACAGTGTGACAGTAAACAGTGTGACAGTAAACAGTGTGACACTAAACAGTGTGACAGTAAACAGTGTGACAGTAAACAGTGTGACACTAAACAGTGTGACAGTAAACAGTGTGACACTAAACAGTGTGACAGTAAACAGTGTGACAGTAAACAGTGTGACACTAAACAGTGTGACAGTAAACAGTGTGACACTAAACAGTGTGACAGTAAACAGTGTGACACTAAACAGTGTGACAGTAAACAGTGTGACAGTATACAGTGTGACACTAAACAGTGTGACAGTAAACAGTGTGACAGTATACAGTGTGACACTAAACAGTGTGACAGTAAACAGTGTGACAGTAAACAGTGTGACAGTAAACAGTGTGACAGTATACAGTGTGACACTAAACAGTGTGACAGTAAACAGTGTGACATTAAACAGTGTGACACTAAACAGTGTGACACTAAACAGTGTGACACTAAACAGTGTGACAGTAAACAGTGTGACATTAAACAGTGTGACACTAAACAGTGTGACACTAAACAGTGTGACAGTAAACAGTGTGACATTAAACAGTGTGACACTAAACAGTGTGACACTAAACAGTGTGACAGTAAACAGTGTGACATTAAACAGTGTGACACTAAACAGTGTGACACTAAACAGTGTGACAGTAAACAGTGTGACATTAAACAGTGTGACACTAAACAGTGTGACACTAAACAGTGTGACAGTAAACAGTGTGACATTAAACAGTGTGACAGTAAACAGTGTGACACTAAACAGTGTGACACTAAACAGTGTGACAGTAGTGATGTGGCAAGCAGTGTAGCCAATGTTTATTCAGAAAGACAATACAACTCTTCTCCCACTGATCGCTTGTAACACTGCCTCTTGCCTGGCACCACAACATGCCCCGTGATGCCCCGTGATGCCCCGCGATGCCCCGTGATGCCCCGTGATGCCCCGTGATGCCC
>WNGS01163813.1:12346128-12350916 GCA_020271785.1 Procambarus virginalis
ATGCTGATGTGATATACACGGACTTCGCAAAGGCTTTCGATAAATGTGACCATGGCGTGATAGCACACAAAATGAAGTCAATGGGAATAACCGGTAAAGTAGGACGCTGGATACTCAGTTTTCTGTCAAACAGGACTCAGCGAGTAACGGTCAACCATATAAAATCTAGTCCAAGTGCAGTTAAAAGCTCTGTACCTCAGGGTACAGTCCTTGCACCGCTGCTTTTCCTTATTCTCATATCAGATATAGACAAAAATACAAGTCACAGCTTCGTATCATCCTTTGCAGACGACACAAAAATCAGTATGAAAATTACCTCGGCTGAAGACATTGAAAAACTTCAAGCTGATATTAATAAAGTTTTCGACTGGGCATCAGAAAATAATATGATGTTTAACAGTGATAAATTCCAGGTACTCAGGTACGGTAAAAATGAGGACCTTAAACATAATACAGGGTACAAAACACAATCAAATGTGCCCATAGTAGGAAAACAGCATGTAAAGGATTTGGGAATAATGATGTCTGACGACCTAACGTTTAGGGAGCATAACCAAGCAAATATTGCGACAGCCAGAAAAATGATAGGATGGATTACGAGAACTTTCAAATCCAGGGATCCCATCACAATGCTTGTACTCTTCAAGTCACTTGTGCTGTCCCGTCTTGAGTACTGTTCAGTACTCACTTCCCCTTCAGAGCAGGAGAGATTGCTGAAATAGAGGGAATACAGAGAACATATACAGCACGTATAGACGCGATAAAGCACCTAAATTATTGGGATCGTCTCAAAGCTCTCCAAATGTACTCACTAGAAAGAAGACGAGAGAGATATCAAATAATATACACCTGGAAGATACTGGAGGGCCAGGTCCCAAATCTACACAGTAAAATAACAACGTACTGGAGTGAACGATATGGAAGAAAATGCAGAATAGAACCAGTGAAGAGCAGGGGTGCCATAGGCACAATCAGAGAACACTGTATAAACATCAGAGGTCCGCGGTTGTTCAACGTCCTCCCAGCAAGCATAAGAAATATTGCCGGAACAACCGTGGACATCTTCAAGAGGAAACTAGATTTATTCCTCCAAGGAGTTCCGGACCAGCCGGGCTGTGGTGGGTATGTGGGCCTGCGGGCCGCTCCAAGCAACAGCCTAGTGGACCAAACTCTCACAAGTCAAGCCTGGCCTCGGGCGGGCTTGGGGAGTAGAAGAACTCCCAGAACCCCATCAACCAGGTATCAACCAGGTATCACCCCAGCAGTAGCAACAACAGCAGCAGCAGTAGCAACAACAGCAGCAGCAGTAGCAACAACAGCAGCAGCAGCAGCAACAACAACAGCAGTAGCAACAACAGCAGCAGCAGTAGCAACAACAGCAGCAGCAACACGAGGCATGCCAGCAACATATGTGTGTGTGTGTGGTGTGTGTGTGTGTGTGTGTGTGTGTGTGTGTGTGTGTGTGTGTGTGTGTGTGTGTACTCACCTAGTTGTACTCACCTAGTTGTGCTTGCGGGGGTGAGCTCTGGCTCTTTGGTCCCGCCTCTCAACCGTCAATCAACAGGTGTACAGTTTCCTGAGTTTAATGGGCTCTATATGTATGTGTGTGTGTGTGTGTGTGTACTCACCTATTTGTACTCACCTATTTGTGCTTGCGGGGGTTGAGCTTTGGCTCTTTGGTCCCGCCTCTCAACTGTCAATCAACCGGTGTACAGATTCCTGAGCCTACTGGGCTCTATCATATCTACACTTGAAACTGTGTATGGAGTCAGCCTCCACCACATCACTGCCTAATGCATTCCTGCCTAATGTGTGTGTGTGTGTGTGTGTGTGTGTGGTGTGGTGTGTGTGTGTGTGTGTGTGTGTGTGTGTGTGTGTGTGTGTGTTGTGTGTGTGTGTGTGTGTGTGTGTGTGTGTGTGTGTGTGTGAGGGGGGAGCCAGAGAGGACGCGTGTCGCAGGCAGAGGACGCTGGGCTGCTGGCGGCGTCGGCGGGAAGGATGCCCGTCCCGGCTCCCAACCTAAAGGTCACAGCGCGGGGGTTGGCGGGAGCTCTCTTGTCTGCGGCACCCGGCCACTTCTCCTTCATTCCATCCCAAGTTTTAAAACTTGGGATGGAATCAAGTTTAATGGTACTTGTGTTGAGGGTTTAGATTGGGCGTCATAAAGAGGGTCGAGGGTTTGTTTCTGGAGCTCCAGTCCTTTGTCGAAGCTAAGCTTGAAGTTGTGGATGATTGTTCTTTGCTCAAAGTTCTTGCGGACGTTCCACTCGCAATAGCTTCGTTAGAACCATCCGCCACGCTAGCTTGAGTTCCTTCTGTCACTGGAGCAGCAGAGGCGGGTAAGGAGCGCATAAATCAGAAAGAAAATTGCCCCTAGAAATCCTCAAACTTTTGAAGTTTGCAGTAAGTGAAGACAAATGGCGGGTTTTTGTCATGTTGAAGACGAGGAGAAGAGAATGATGCTGGTACTATCAACTCCACTTGTTGCGTCTCTCCTTAGGGGCCTTGTCTCGCCCCTCTCTCTATTGTGTGTTGCACTAGAGCACGGCCCTTCACGCCTCCGATGAGCAGGGGAGATGACACAGCCAACAAGGGTCACCACCACCCGCCCCAAACAGCACAATGGGCACACTAACCTAGCGGCTCAACGGACCCTAAACCCCCAAGACAACAGCAACAGGAGCGGCAGGCGCCACAACAGGAGCAACAGACACACACACACACACATACTAGAGAGAAGCGGGTGTAACAGAAGCTGGAGAAACGCTAACAGATGCCCACACGTCATAATAACCCCGTGGCCGCCCCAACACTCCCCTCATCATGGCGTTTTCTCCTTGACTGCCGTCCACTCTGGCTGGCGCAAGCCGTCCGTTGCGCGCACCACAACCGCCCACCGTTCGTAATCCACACTCAAGCACGCCTGTCCCCTCACTAATCTTCGTGAGGGGAAAGAGATGGGTAGCGAGGGCGCCGCCGCGTGTATCAGCATGGGTCACGTGTGCCCAGGCGGTAATACAGCATATCTGGTGGGCCAGAACCATCTTACAATTGAAACCAGTTGAGACACAAAAGGAAAAGCAAATTGACAAAAGGGCTCAGCGCAGGATCCACCATTTTCCTTTTAACAAGGTTTATCCTGGGGCAAGAAGAGGCGGGAATGTGACGTTGGCCAGGGTGGTACGTCACCACCCACACCACACCCTTCCGCACCACACCCTTCCCGCACCACACCCTCCCGCACCACACCCACCGGCACCACACCCACCGGCACCACACCCTCCCGCACCACACCCTCCCGCACCACACCCACCGCACCACACCCTCCCGCACCACACCCACCGGCACTACACCCTCCCGCACCACACCCTCCCGCACCACACCCACCGGCACCACACCCTCCCGCACCACACCCACCCGCACCACACCCTCCGCACCACACCCACCCGCACCACACCCTCCCGCACCACACCCACCCACACCACACCTTCCCGCACCACACCCACCGCACTACACCCTCCCGCACCACACCCACCGGCACCACACCCACCCGCACCACACCCTCCCGCACCACACCCACCCGCACCACACCCTCCCGCACCACACCCTCCCGCACCACACCCACCCGCACCACACCCTCCCGCACCACACCCTCCCGCACCACACCCACCGGAAACTACACCCTCCCGCACCACACCCTCCGGCACCACACCCTCCGGCACCACACCCTCCCGCACCACACCCTCCCGCACCACACCCACCCGCACCACACCCTCCCGCACCACACCCACCGGCACTACACCCTCCTGTGGTGCGGGAGGGTCAGTGAGAGGGGGTCCAGCTGGGGTCAGTGAGAGGGGGTCCAGCTGGGGTCAGTGAGAGGGGGTCCTGCTGGGGTCAGTGAGAGGGGGTCCTGCTGGGGTCAGTGAGAGGGGGTCCTGCTGGGGCCAGTGAGAGGGGGTCCAGCTGGGTCAGTGAGAGGGGGTCCTGCTGGGGCCAGTGAGAGGGGGTCCTGCTGGGGTCAGTGAGAGGGGGTCCTGCTGGGGCCAGTGAGAGGGGGTCCAGCTGGGGCCAGTGAGAGGGGGTCCAGCTGGGGTCGGTGAGAGGGGGTCCTGCTGGGGTCAGTGAGAGGGGGTCCTGCTGGGGTCAGTGAGAGGGGGTCCTGCTGGGGTCAGTGAGAGGGGGTCCTGCTGGGGCCAGTGAGAGGGGGTCCTGCTGGGGCCAGTGAGAGGGGGTCCTGCTGGGGCCAGTGAGAGGGGGTCCAGCTGGGGTCAGTGAGAGGGGGTCCAGCTGGGGTCAGTGAGAGGGGGTCCAGCTGGGGTCAGTGAGAGGGGGTCCAGCTGGGGTCAGTGAGAGGGGGTCCTGCTGGGGTCAGTGAGAGGGGGTCCTGCTGGGGTCAGTGAGAGGGGGTCCTGCTGGGGTCACAGAGTGGGGGGGGGCGGCCATCTTACAACAATAAGCTGGTGAGTTCCTTGTGTGGACCGAGTAAATAGTGTCGGAGTGAGTGAGTGAGACTCGTCATCTTGTTCTCATCCTGTGGGTGATGCTGCTATCTCCTTGTCATCCCCATCTCCGTCTTGGCCCCTCCCTACCCGACCAGGGACCGTCTTGGCCCCTCCCTACCCGACCAGGGACCGTCTTGGCCCCTCCCTACCCGACCAGGGACCGTCTTGGCCCTCCCTACCCGACCAGGGACCGTCTTGGCCCTCCCTACCCGACCAGGGACCGTCTTGGCCCTCCCTACCCGACCAGGGACCGTCTTGGCCCTCCCTACCCGACCAGGGATCA
>WNGS01163814.1:0-5000 GCA_020271785.1 Procambarus virginalis
GTGTGTTTTGGTCAGTTGTCTGGTGTGTTGGTCGGTGGCTCGCGACTAGAGAGATTTAGAGGTTATCTTGAGAAGATTTCGGGGCTTAGCGTCCCCGCGGCCCGGTCCTCGACCAGGCCTCCTTTTTGTTACACACCCCCAGGAAGCAGCCCGTAGCAGCTGTCTAACTCCAAGGTACCTATTTACTGCTAGGTAACAGGGGCATCAGGGTGAAAGAAACTTTTTGCCCATATGTCTCCGCCTCCACCGGGGATCGAACCCGGAACCTCAGGACTACGAATCCGAAGCGCTGTCCACTCAGCTGTCAGGCTCCCTCCTAGAGAATCATTTATTCTCTATTATTGATAGAGATAATAATAAATGACTTATTATTCAATCATTATTAATTTATCTATTATTCATTTATTCATTCTATTTTACCAGACTTATAGGATGAAATACTGATTCCAGTTACTGAAAGATTACTAGATTGTTGATATTGTCGAAACAGATTGGGATTATTGGCGCTATCACCAGTGTGTGTGTGTGGTGGTGTGTGTGTGTGTGTGTGTGTGTGTGTGTGTGTGTGTGTGTGTGTGTGTGTGTGTGTGTGTGTGTGTGTGTGTGTGTGTGTGTGTGTGTGTGTGTGTGTGTGTGTGTGAACCCCATCAACCAGGTGTCGATCTGGTACCTCGGTGGCAGTGTCTGCAGTAGACGAGAGGCAGGCGGGACCAGGAGCTGAAGCTTGGTTTGTAAGCCACGACGCGTAAACCTCATAGTGATTTTTGTTCTTACGCTTCCCTCCCTCCCTCCCCCCCCTCCCTCTACGTCACTCTTCCCTCCCTCTACGTCACTCTTCCCTCCCTCTACCTGACGCTTCCCTCCCTCTCCCTCACGACACTCTCCATGTTGCCGTGTGAGGCGCTGCGGCGATGGAGGGCCCGCAGCCATGAGGGCCACCGCCAGACTCTGGCACTCTGGCCCACCTATTTTTGGCCAGCTCGTACTACCCACTGATTCATGCCCACCAAGTTCCCCGCCCAAACTCTTGCCCTTCTGCAACTTCGTTAGTTGCAATTTGGCCATAAATAATAGGTTTCGTCTAGCTTGAAAAATCGTCCAGTTAATAAGGTTGAAGCTTAGTGTATCGCCTTGGGACATGTTCCGTTTGTAGGAGTAATTAAGATGTTTGTGGCAAGGAAGAACGCTTCCTTGTGCGATGGTCAGGAACAATTGACTGATTGACTCCAGCTTTAGATATGGTGTAATTAGTGCCAGAGATTGTTGCTGTAGACAAGTTGCAGTCTGGATGCAACGCCACAAGTTGTTTGCTACAACTAATGTTAGAAATATTTTACGTGAGCCTGTCTAATAAAAAATAACACAGGTAGGAGGTTAAAAGCACTTTTACTGTATAAATTGTAAGCCATGTAGCACCTACGGTGCCGATTTCGGACTCAGTTTTGAGTGTTTCATACTTGAGTGTGTTTGTGTGTTAACCTTAAAGCCACAGTGTTCGCCTCGTACAGTATAATCAGTCATTAATGTGTACTCACCTAGTTGTGTTGGTTAGAAAAGGGTAGGGGGGGGGGGGGAGAGGGGTTATTGGGAGATTAAGATGAGGGAGTTGTGTTGGTGTAGGAGGCTGGGATCCCCTCTGACCCCTCCCCCTCCTCCCCCCCCCCCACCCCCGCCTGAGATCCAAGCATGTCTGGTTATTTTAATGACTGACTTGTCACAAGGTTGAGCAAAAAGGGACGTAGACGGTGGCGGGAAGGTGAAAGTGTTGAGGCTACAACTATTTGTTTCTCGTGCTAGGGGAGGGGGGGGAGCATGACGTGCTGGTGCTAGGGGGGGGGGGGTAGGGGGAAAGTTTACCTGAAAAGCTGTATAGAAACCCACGACCTAACCTAACCTTGGGAGTGTTGGAGGACAAGCATGTAAATAGCATTTATTGCTTCTTAATTACAATTACTACTTAACCCATAGCTATATTGATATTACAATTTTATAAAACTAATAAATAAAACTAAAGTCTTTCAATAAATTATAAACTAACTCGGGCTATTTTCAAATTTTGTATAAAATCTCTATTGTTTAATAAAACTGAAAAAGAAATTCTTTATATTTAAAAGTTGTGTAAATAGAATTGAACACGAAAACTGCAACCTAAAAATTTTGAGTGTATTAATACATAATGAAGAGAATACATGGGGAGAACCCAATGTNTGGCTTTAATGTCCCCGCGACCGGTCTCGACCAGGCCTCCACCCCCAGGAAGCAGCCCGTGACCGCTGACTAACACCCAGAACTATTTACTGCTAGGAACAGGGGCATCAGGGTGAAAGAAAACTCTGCCCATTGTTTCTCGCCGGCGCCTGGGATCGAGCCGGGACCACAGGATCACAAGTCCAGCGTGCTGTCCGCTCGGCCGACGGCTCCTGTGTGTGGCTGGGAGGATTATGAACATCTTCATTGATATCTCCGAGCACCTTATGGTACGGAAGTGTGGGAAGAGAAGGGTGCGAGGCTCACGAAGGCCCGCCTAGACCACCACGGTGCAAGTCACAACAGTTGCCTAACTTGCAGATACTATTATGCTGGGTGAGGGAGGGGTGGTGTCGTCATCTTGTGCGCCCTTGACTCCGTTCTCTTGTGTCATGATGTTATTTGCTTAGTCTTGCCTCATAGCTGAATCCTCGCGGTTATGGTCTTGTAGCATGCTGCGTCTCCCTTGTTCTTGGTAGTGTGGGTTTGGTCAACGTTTCAGGCTGGGGCTCTGCTTGGAACCCCAGACGGGGCTCTGCTTGGGACCCCAGACGGGGCTCTGCCTGGGACCCAGACGGGGCTCTGCTTGGAACCCAGACGGGGCTCTACCTGGGACCCAGACGGGGCTCTACCTGGGACCCCAGACGGGGCTCTACCTGGGACCCCAGACGGGGCTCTACCTGGGACCCCAGACGGGGCTCTACCTGGGACCCCAGACGGGGCTCTGCCTGGGACCCCAGACGGGGCTCTGCTTGGAACCCCAGACGGGGCTCTGCTTGGAACCCCAGACGGGGCTCTACCTGGGACCCCAGACGGGGCTCTGCTGGGACCCCAGACGGGGCTCTACCTGGGACCCAGACGGGGCTCTACCTGGGACCCCAGACGGGGCTCTGCCTGGGACCCCAGACGGGGCTCTACCTGGGACCCCAGACGGGGCTCTACTGGGACCCAGACGGGGCTCTACCTGGGACCCCAGACGGGGCTCTACCTGGGACCCCAGACGGGGCTCTACCTGGGACCCCAGACGGGGCTCTACCTGGAACCCAGACGGGGCTCTACCTGGAACCCCAGACGGGGCTCTACCTGGGACCCCAGACGGGGCTCTACCTGGGACCCCAGACGGGGCTCTACCTGGAACCCCAGACGGGGCTCTACCTGGAACCCCAGACGGGGCTCTGCCTGGGACCCCAGACGGGCTCTGCCTGGGACCCCAGACGGGGCTCTACCTGGAACCCCAGACGAGGCTCTGCCTGGGACCCCAGACGGGGCTCTACCTGGAACCCCAGACGGGGCTCTGCCTGGGACCCCAGACGGGGCTCTACTGGAACCCCAGACGGGGTTATACTAGAAGAGTTCTCTCTCTCTCTCTCAAGTGTCCTGTACAATGTTCCCTTACAGTTTCAGGCAGTTTTCTCCCATTCATGTCAAACTGTTCAGGTATTATTCTTGCACCCGTCACGGGCGGGAGAAATGGCTGGGCCCATTCCCTATCACTTAATGCACCTGTTCATCTAGCAGTAAGTAGGTACCGTACAAGGGAGTTAGCTTCTTGTGGGTTGTATTCCTTGGGCGCGGTCACTAGTTCCACTTCGGGGTGGTTATATATATAATATATAATTTATTTATTCTGGCTTCCTGTCCCCCGACAGTGAATTATCATTACCTTGCAATAATTTGGGTTCATGTTTATTATCCGTGTCTGACCTTCCCCGTAGCTTTTTTTTATCAATTAGCTTACGGCAATTTTGCATTATTTACAAACACGTGAATGAATGAACTTGCCATTCATGTCTCTTACGGTTTGTGTGTTCACCTATATGTGCCTACAGGATGGCGGCTTTAGATCTTGGGCCCCAGACCTATTTGAGCATTATATTAGGTAGGAATACTAGTGAGCGTGCCAGGGGGGAGGTGTTGGACCCGCGTGTGAGAACGGGCGAGGGGGCGCCGCCCCGCAGGAAGCAAGGACCCCCCATGAGCGTGGTGGGGCGCGTCCCCCTGGGTATAAATAGTGTGTGTGGGGTAGGTGCTGCCATATGGGCGGCTGGCTACACCACCTGGGTTTCTACACCCACCGCTACACCCTTCACCACACCTCCCTGCACCACATCCCTCCCTCCACACCCCCTCCACCCCCCCCCCACACCCTATTATTAGGGCGTATTAGTACAGTATTAGTATCATTATAAGGAATATTAGTGCACTGAGATAAGTATAGTAGTAAGTGGCGGGCATGTTGTGTAAGTGTAGGTAGTGAGTGTGATGTGTAGCGAGGTTACCACACTACGCTGACCTGACGCCTTCGGTAAGGTCAGGCGTTGTTGTTATTATAGATTCAGCCACTCGGAACAAGTTCCAAGTAGCACGGGCTATGGTGAGCCCGTAACTTGCCTGGCACAGTGGAGGTGCTGCTGGGGGGATGTCAGGCGGAGTGTGCTGCCGCTCACTGCCCAGTCTGGTAAGGCCGTCAAGCTCCCTGATTTTCCTAATCATCAGCGTGTCGGCAGCTGCGTAGCGAAGACAATAATTCCTGCTTCTCGTGTGGTGCGTTGCCGGGTGCCGCGGTGGCTCTCCAGCAAGCAAATAACGGGATTATTTTTTTTAGATTGATATGTCATGGTTGTGGCAAGGCGTGGACGTTCGTAGGTCACCTATTGTGTTGTGTGTGTTGCAGTGACATGTAAGGTGTTGTGGACCTCTCTGTTACCCCTCGCTGCCCCAAGCTTTAACCCTACTTGCCGCTAATATTAGTG
>WNGS01163814.1:10000-25173 GCA_020271785.1 Procambarus virginalis
TGGAATGCATTATGAAGTGATGTGGTGGAGGCTGACTCCATACACAGTTTCAAGTGTAGAAATGATAGAGTTCAATAGGCTCAGGAACCTGTACACCTGTTAGTTGACGGTTGAGAGGCGGGACCAAAGAGCCGAAGCTTAACCCCGCATGCACAACTAGGCGAGTGTACACACACGCGCACGCGCGGTGCCACATTTAGATTTAGGCAGTAGAAAATTGTGCGCAAATTAAGTTTTAAAAGTTGATTAAAAACACCGATGTGTTTTAAAAACTGTAGAAAAATCTACAGATCATCATTTTGGATGGTTGCCAGTGTGGATCCTGCTTCGTTTGTCCATGTACAGTATATTTGGCAGTGTACCAAGACGTGGTCAATAGTGTGGCAGGAGGGGCAGATAACGGTATTGGTCCTCCTTCCGTGTGGTAGAGTTGTTGTTCTTGTTATAGATTCAGCTACTCTGAACAAGTTCCAAGTAGCACGGGCTATGGTGAGCCCGTAGTGGACTTACCTGGCACAGGAGCGGGGCAAGTAGCACGGGCTATGGTGAGCCCGTAGTGGACTTACCTGGCACAGGAGCGAGGCTGTGCTTCCGTGTGGTAGTGAGGACTGTGGGGACGGCCTGGGCCGAGTGGGACTCGAACCACAGCACCGGGTGTGGGGGTACAGCCTCGTGCACTCACTAATGCTTTTATCTTTTGTAACGTGTTATTAATGACTAAATTCCACTTGCTGTGGGATCTACCAGGCAATAATTTATCTTACGAGGGTGAACAAGCGCCATTTTCGTCATACTGTTCCTTGGGGGAAACTTTGTCGACAGAGGCTCCTGATCTCTGTTTCTTAACTATTACCCTTTGGCTCCGGTTAGCAATTTGAATATTCATCTCCAGACTTCTCCAGTTATTCTCTTAATACGCACATGTGCCCCCCCCCCCCCCGCGCGTAAAAACAAACACACACACACACACACACACACACACACACACACACACACACACACACACACACACACACACACACACACACGACCTATTTTGTACCCTGCACTAATTATGTGGTATGCTATTCCCTATAACGGAATGTTATGATTAGAAATTGAGAGGTAGACCTATGCAACGATGCCTAAGAGGAGTCTAACGTTACCACGACATATAAGACGCTGACTGGTGGAAGTCCAAGACGCCTTTTCGTCTTTTGCCAAGAGGAATGTATTGTGCGTCAGGGTATGTGGGCGGCCTCCTGTGCGCCTAATGTATTGTGCGTCAGGGTATGTGGGCGGCCTCCTGTGCGCCTAATGTATTGTGCGTCAGGGTATGTGGGCGGCCTCCTGTGCGCCTAATGTATTGTGCGTCAGGGTATGTGGGCGGCCTCCTGTGCGCCTAATGTATTGTGCGTCAGGGTATGTGGGCGGCCTCCTGTGCGCCTAATGTATTGTGCGTCAGGGTATGTGGGCAGCCTCCTGTGCGCCTAATGTATTGTGCGTCAGGGTATGTGGGCGGCCTCCTGTGCGCCTAATGTATTGTGCGTCAGGGTATGTGGGCAGCCTCCTGTGCGCCTAATGTATTGTGCGTCAGGGTATGTGGGCGGCCTCCTGTGCGCCTAATGTATTGTGCGTCAGGGTATGTGGGCAGCCTCCTGTGCGCCTAATGTATTGTGCGTCAGGGTATGTGGGCGGCCTCCTGTGCGCCTGTCATTAAAAGCAGGGTAATGCTTTTCATTAGCATTGTGAGACCTTTGTCTGGCTGTCATCAGCGAGGTTTGTGGTATATGGTTCACATGTGTCGGTGGGCAGCTTCCATGAGTGTGGTCGTGTTCTGGGGCAAGATTCACGAGGCAGTTACGCAAGCACTTACGGACCTGTACATCTTTTCTCAATCTTTGGCGGCTTTGTTTACAATTATTAAACAGTTAGTGAACTCCGAAGCACCAGGAGGCTGTTTATAACAATAACAACAGTTGATTGGCAAGTTTTCATGCTTGTAAACTGTTTAATAAATGTTACCAAAGCCGTCAAAGAGTTAGGAAAGATGTACACATTCGCAAGTACTTGCGTAACGGCTTCGTGAATCTGGCCCCAGAGCTGTCAGACGTAGTTGCAGGTCCAGCTTGCAAACTCTGCGAAGTTTAACTGAATATTTTACATGTCGTCCTCTTATTTCGCTTTTGCGTGTGTTGATCACTTGGAGAGTCACAGACACCTCCCTCCTACTGTAGCTCACTGAACTATCTTAAGGTTATCTTGAGATAATTTCGGGGCTTAGTGTCCCCGCGGCCCGGTCCTCGACCAGGCCTCCACCCCCAGGAAGCAGCCCGTAACAGCTGACTAACACCCAAGTATCTATTTACTGCTAGGTAACAGGGGCATCAGGGTGAAAGAAACTCTGCCCATTGTTTCTCGCTGGCGCCCGGGATCGAACCCGGGACCACAGGATCACGCGTCCAGTGTTCTGTCCGCTCAGCCACCGGCTGGGTCTAAACTGGCCCTTGGCTTTGGAGTCTTATCATTCTCATAATGCTTCCCCACTCTCCTCTTTATTCTTATTTACTCTTTACTCGTTCCTCGCTCTTTTATGTACTATATCCTCTCCGTTATTCTTCCACGTTGTTTTTTGTTTTCCTGGGGCACACCGCCGTCATGGCCTTGCTCTTGGTTCTTGTGTTTCTTGAAGGTGGTATTAATCTTTCTTCGGCTTCTATGAGTCGTTGTATTCCACTGTGTATTGGGTTGCTTTCCTGGGCTGTGGTGGTACTCATAAGCTGGCTGTTATAGGCTTTATAAAGCCTCCCTTACTACTAAGGCGGTAACTAACGACAGTAACTAGTTGGAGGTAACTGCCACTAACCACATTGTCAGAGAAACACTGGTCACTGACTGGTCCCCCATCGACATTTAATGCTCGATGTCCGGCTTGTATTTAGACGAGGTGTTATGGCTTTAATGGCTGACACCCTTGTGCTAGCTACCCTTAATGGCTGACACCCTTGTGCTAGCTACCCTTAATGGCTGACACCCTTGTGCTAGCTGCCCTTAATGGCTGACACCCTTGTGCTAGCTACCCTTAATGGCTGACACCCTTGTGCTAGCTACCCTTAATGACTGACACCCTTGTGCTAGCTACCCTTAATGGCTGACACCCTTGTGCTAGCTACCTTTAATGGCTGACACCCTTGTGCTAGCTACCTTTAATGGCTGACACCCTTGTGCTAGCTACCTTTAATGGCTGACACCCTTGTGCTAGCTACCTTTAATGGCTGACACCCTTGTGCTAGCTACCTTTAATGGCTGACACCCTTGTGCTAGCTACCTTTAATGGCTGACACCCTTGTGCTAGCTACCTTTAATGGCTGACACCCTTGTGCTAGCTACCTTTAATGGCTGACACCCTTGTGCTAGCTACCTTTAATGGCTGACACCCTTGTGCTAGCTACCCTTAATGGCTGACACCCTTGTGCTAGCTACCTTTAATGGCTGACACCCTTGTGCTAGCTACCCTTAATGGCTGACACCCTTGTGCTAGCTGCCCTTAATGGCTGACACCCTTGTGCTAGCTGCCCTTAATGGCTGACACCCTTGTGCTAGCTACCCTTAATGGCTGACACCCTTGTGCTAGCTACCTTTAATGGCTGACACCCTTGTGCTAGCTACCCTTGTGCTAGCTACCCTTGTGCTAGCTACCTTTAATGGCTGACACCCTTGTGCTAGCTACCTTTAATGGCTGACACCCTTGTGCTAGCTACCTTTAATGGCTGACACCCTTGTGCTAGCTACCCTTAATGGCTGACACCCTTGTGCTAGCTACCTTTAATGGCTGACACCCTTGTGCTAGCTACCCTTGTGCTAGCTACCCTTGTGCTAGCTACCTTTAATGGCTGACACCCTTGTGCTAGCTACCTTTAATGGCTGACACCCTTGTGCTAGCTACCTTTAATGGCTGACACCCTTGTGCTAGCTACCTTTAATGGCTGACACCCTTGTGCTAGCTACCTTTAATGGCTGACACCCTTGTGCTAGCTACCCTTAATGGCTGACACCCTTGTGCTAGCTACCCTTAATGGCTGACACCCTTGTGCTAGCTACCCTTGTGCTAGCTGCCTTTAATGGCTGACACCTTTGTGCTAGCTACCTTTAATGGTTGACACCCTTGTGCTAGCTGCCTTTAATGGCTGACACCCTTGTGCTAGCTGCCCTGCCCTCTAAACCTAGTTTCCTTCGTGACATATATTGCATGAGACAGCCTCTCTGTTCGTGAATGTGTTCTCGTATGCGTGTGAGGTATGCGAGGGGAAGGGGGGGTGGGGGAGGATTATAGACAGAAGGAAGTGAGGGATAATGTGAGAGAGAACGAGGTAAAGGGTGGGGGTGGGGGACGGCCTTGCCCTAACAAGGTCGTCGCGGACAACCACAGGTGTTGAGAGCGTCCCCGCGTATGATCCCAGGACACACATGGTGTGGGGAGCAGCGTATGGGTCAGTGTGGCCTGGCGCCAGAGGTGCTGCCGCTGGAGTCTAGCTTCGGGCGCCAACAGCCTCGCACGCGCGCACAACGGTGCCCCTTGCGGAGGCCCACAAGCCGCGCCTCTTCATTTGCAAGTGTTTATCTGTGCTATTTCTATCTGGCTGTGTTGTGAGTGCTCGCTCTGGACGGCCAATAACCTTCCTGCCACCTTCCCCTCGGGCGCTCCAGACAAAGCAACACAAACTTGTAATTGCTCTCGGGGAGGTTAGAATGTCTTAGGTTACAACGTGTGATTTTTGTCACATTAGACCAGACCAACTATATTTCTATGCCTTGTTAATTGTGGCCAAATTTGTATATTTAGTTGTCCGGCAACCCTTTCTCGCGATGATTGAGAGTTTCACAATACAGGTTTGGAGTCAGAGTAGGCTATAGCTCTGACGGGTAATGTCAGGACGGTATTAATACTGTAATAGTAATGTCAGGACGGTATTAATACTGTAGTAATAATAATAATGTCGGTACTTGAGTTACAAGTTGTGAACTCTTACGGCTTTTGTCATGGTGACTAAATGCCAACTGCAATTGAATTATGCCTAGTTCTTTATAATGTCCCCTGGGTTCATTGTGGCGTCCCCTGTCCCCTTGCGTCCCCCTGGCGTCCCCTGGCGTCCACCTGGCGTCCCCTGTCCCCCTGGCGTCCACCTGGCGTCCCCTGGCGTCCACCTGGCGTCCCCCTGGCGTCCACCTGTCCCACTGGCGTCCCCCTGGCGTCCTGGCGTCCACCTGGCGTCCCCNATATATATGTATTTGTATACATATAAGTATATTTCTCTTTAATATTTGCTTGTAATGAGGGTGCGCGCGCACCAGGCCATCCTCCTGCTCGGTAGTGCTTGTAGTAAGGATGAGGACCGTTGTATATGTACACTGACCTACAACGGAATTAGAAAGTGGAAATCGTCACTATTGAGTTGGACACACAGGAAAGCTATTTTCTTCTGTTGCAAAAACAAATTAATCTAACCTGTGTGTGTGTGTGTGTGTGTGTGTGTGTGTGTGTGTGTGTGTGTGTGTGTGTGTGTGTGTGTGTGTGTGTGTGTGTGTGTGTGTCTGAAGGGGGGGGGGGGGGGTAGGAGGGGGAGATTTTACTGCCATAGATTTTTTTTATCCAAGATTATCAACAGAAATATTTTGAGGCCGTTGTCTCCAGGTACTGAAAAAAGTACTGTTATGAAATAAATATACGGCCTTTAGAAACTTGTGTAAGGAATCATTCAGAACCTTGTATACCACGTATGCCAGACCAATCCTAGAGTATGCAGTTCCAGCATGGAGTTCATATCTTGTCAAGCATGATACTAAATTAGAGAAGGTTCAGAGGTTTGCCACCACACTAGTGCCCGAACTGAGGAGCATGAGCTACGAGAAGAGACTACGGGAATTAAACCTCACGTCGCTGGAAGACACAGTTAGAGGGGGGACATGATCACCACATAAAAGATTCTCAAAGGAGTTGATAAGGTAGACAAAGACAGTTTATTTAACACAAGTGGCACACGCACGGAGGGACACAGGTGGAAATTGAGTGCCCAAATGAATTATAAAAGACATTAGAAAGAATTTTATTGTCAGAGTAGTTAATAAATGGAATGCATTATGAAGTGATGTGGTGGAGGCTGACTCCATACACAGTTTCAAGTGTAGAAATGATAGAGTTCAATAGGCTCAGGAACCTGTACACCTGTTAGTTGACGGTTGAGAGGCGGGACCAAAGAGCCGAAGCTTAACCCCGCATGCACAACTAGGCGAGTGTACACACACGCGCACGCGCGGTGCCACATTTAGATTTAGGCAGTAGAAAATTGTGCGCAAATTAAGTTTTAAAAGTTGATTAAAAACACCGATGTGTTTTAAAAACTGTAGAAAAATCTACAGATCATCATTTTGGATGGTTGCCAGTGTGGATCCTGCTTCGTTTGTCCATGTACAGTATATTTGGCAGTGTACCAAGACGTGGTCAATAGTGTGGCAGGAGGGGCAGATAACGGTATTGGTCCTCCTTCCGTGTGGTAGAGTTGTTGTTCTTGTTATAGATTCAGCTACTCTGAACAAGTTCCAAGTAGCACGGGCTATGGTGAGCCCGTAGTGGACTTACCTGGCACAGGAGCGGGGCAAGTAGCACGGGCTATGGTGAGCCCGTAGTGGACTTACCTGGCACAGGAGCGAGGCTGTGCTTCCGTGTGGTAGTGAGGACTGTGGGGACGGCCTGGGCCGAGTGGGACTCGAACCACAGCACCGGGTGTGGGGGTACAGCCTCGTGCACTCACTAATGCTTTTATCTTTTGTAACGTGTTATTAATGACTAAATTCCACTTGCTGTGGGATCTACCAGGCAATAATTTATCTTACGAGGGTGAACAAGCGCCATTTTCGTCATACTGTTCCTTGGGGGAAACTTTGTCGACAGAGGCTCCTGATCTCTGTTTCTTAACTATTACCCTTTGGCTCCGGTTAGCAATTTGAATATTCATCTCCAGACTTCTCCAGTTATTCTCTTAATACGCACATGTGCCCCCCCCCCCCGCGCGTAAAAACAAACAAACACACACACACACACACACACACACACACACACACACACACACACACACACACACACACACACACACACACACACACACACACACACACACACACGAGACCTATTTTGTACCCTGCACTAATTGTGTTATGCTATTCCCTATAACGGAATGTTATGATTAGAAATTGAGAGGTAGACCTATGCAACGATGCCTAAGAGGAGTCTAACGTTACCACGACATATAAGACGCTGACTGGTGGAAGTCCAAGACGCCTTTTCGTCTTTTGCCAAGAGGAATGTATTGTGCGTCAGGGTATGTGGGCGGCCTCCTGTGCGCCTAATGTCATTAAAAGCAGGGTAATGCTTTTCATTAGCATTGTGAGACCTTTGTCTGGCTGTCATCAGCGAGGTTTGTGGTGTTTGGTTCATATGTGTCGGTGGGCAGCTTCCATGAGTGTGGTCGTGTTCTGGGGCAAGATTCACGAGGCAGTTACGCGAGCACTTACGAATCTGTACATATTTTCTCAATCTTTGGCGGCTTTGTTTACAATTATTAAACAGTTAGTGAACTCCGAAGCACCAGGAGGCTGTTTATAACAAGAACAACAGTTGATTGGCACGTTTTCATGCTTGTAAACTGCTTAATAAATGTTACCAAAGCCGTCAAAGATTGAGGAAAGATGTACACGTTCGTAAGTACTTGCGTAACGGCTTCGTGAATCTGGCCCCTGAGCTGTCAGACGTAGTTGCAGGTCCAGCTTGCAAACTCTGCGAAGTTTAACTGAATATTTTACATGTCGTCCTCTTATTTCGCTTTTGCGTGTGTTGATCACTNTCACTCACTCACTCACTCACTCCTGCTTGTATGTTTTTTGTATATTAGAATCATGTTATTAGGTCTTGCACTCCGCCTTTCGAACCAATTTATTTTTCCTCTTATGTCTGCTACTACAAATATCTCTGTTAATACGCACGCGCGCACATCCCCAGGAAGCAGCTCGTGGCAGCTGTCTAACTCCCAGGTACCTATTGGTGAAGGTAAAGGCTATATGAACAGGGGCACCAGGGTGAAAGAATCTGCCTATTTGTTTCTGCCTCGGCCTGGCTTAGAATCCAGGCCCTTAGGATTATGACCCCTCAGCGCTGTCCAGTCAGCCGCGAGGTGTGCGCGCGCGCACACTCCTCTGCTTGTATGTGTGTGCACGCGCGCTCACACCTGCGCATGTGTGTTAGCGCGCACTTGCCAATATGTATTTACTAGGGCCGCCTTTCAACATTCACCCAATAGTAGTACAGGTCCACAAATAGGTCCTATAGAGCCCAGTAGGCTCAGGAATCTGTACACCAATTGATTGACAGTTGAGAGGCGGGACCAAAGAGCCAAAGCTCAACCCCCGCAAGCACAATTAGGTGAGTACAATTAGGCGAGTACAAAGCCTTTGGGCCGCAATTAACATTTGAATTTTTGTATGGCATTCCATCTCCATCACATTATTTGTGTGTTCCACTGTTAATTAGGATGCTGATTTTATTTCTACTTTGTGTGGCTCATTTGGGTACTCTGCTTCAACCGTGTGTCCCTTCCTTTGTGTGTGTGTATGTATATATATATGTGTGTGTATGCATGTGTGTATGTACTCACCTAATTGTGCTTGCAGGGGTTGAGCTTTGGCTCTTTAGACCCGCCTCTCAACTGTCAATCAATTGGTGCATATATTCTGGAGCCTATTGAGTTAGCCTCCACCACATCATTGCCTGATTGCATGTCATCTGTTAACTACTCTGACACTGGAAAAGTTCTTTCTAACGTCTCTGTGGCTCATGTGGGTACTCAGTTTCCACCTGTGTCCCCCTTGTTCATGTAATCCCCGTGATCAACAGTTTATTTTTATCTACTCTTGTCATTTCCTCTTGAGAATTTTGTAGGAAATGATCATGTCTCCTCGAGCTCTCATGTTTTCTAGCGGCGTGCGGTGCATATCAAGCAACCTGTCCTCGTAACTCCTGCCTCTTAGTTCTTAGTATATACTCATATTATGAGTACATATTATAACTCATACATGAGTTATGTACTTAGTACATAACTCATGCCTCTTAGATAGTACATACATACATGTATGTATACATGTATGTATGATAGGGTGTAGGAGGTATCCACGACCTTCACAGGGGGGCTGGGGGGGCGCAGCAGTGACGACCTTCACAGGTGGGCTGGGGGGAGCAGTGACGACCTTCACAGGGGGGGCTGGGGGGGCAGCAGTGACGACCTTCACAGGGGGTTGGGGGGGGCAGTGACGACCTTCACAGGTGGGCTGGGGGAGGCTGTGATGACCTTCACAGGGGGGCTGGGGGGGCAGTGACGACCTTCACAGGTGGGCTGGGGGGGTAGCAGTGATGACCTTCACAGGGGGGCTGGGGGAGGCAGTGACGACCTTCACAGGGGGCTGGGGGGCAGTGACAACCTTCACAGGGGGGCTGGGGGGCAGCAGTGACGACCTTCACAGGTGGGCTGGGGGAGGCAGTGACGACCTTCACAGGTGGGCTGGGGGGCAGTGACGACCTTCACAGGTGGGCTGGGGGGAGCAGTGACGACCTTCACAGGTGGGCTGGGGGGGCAGCAGTGAAGACCTTCACAGGGGGGCTGGGGGGAGCAGTGACGACCTTCACAGGTGGGCTGGGGGGGCAGTGACGACCTTCACAGGTGGGCTGGGGGGCAGCAGTGAAGACCTTCACAGGTGGGCTGGGGGGAGCAGTGACGACCTTCACAGGGGGGCTGGGGGGGCAGTGACGACCTTCACAGGTGGGCTGGGGGGGGAGCAGTGACGACCTTCACAGGTGGGCTGGGGGGGGGCTGCAGTGACGACCTTCACAGGTGGGCTGGGGGGGAGCAGTGACGACCTTCACATGGGGGAGCAGTGACGACCTTCACAGGTGGGCTGGGGGGGAGCAGTGACGACCTTCACATGGGGGAGCAGTGACGACCTTCACATGGGGGAGCAGTGACGACCTTCACATGGGGGAGCAGTGACGACCTTCACAGGTGGGCTGGGGGGGGCAGCAGTGACGACCTTCTCATGTGGGCTGGGGGGGAGCAGTGACGACCTTCACAGGTGGGCTGGGGGGAGCATTGATGACCTTCACAGGTGGGCTGGGGGGCAGCAGTGACGACCTTCACAGGTGGGCTGGGGGGGCAGCAGTGACGACCTTCACAGGTGGGCTGGGGGGGCAGCAGTGACGACCTTCACAGGTGGGCTGGGGGGGCAGCAGTGACGACCTTCACAGGTGGGCTGGGGGGCAGCAGTGACGACCTTCACAGGTGGGCTGGGGGGGGAGCAGTGACGACCTTCACAGGTGGGCTGGGGGGGCAGCAGTGACGACCTTCACAGGTGGGCTGGGGGGGCAGCAGTGACGACCTTCACAGGTGGGCTGGGGGGGCAACAGTGATGACCTTCACATATGGGCTGGGGGGGAGCAGTGACGACCTTCACAGGGGGGCTGGGGGGGCAGCAGTGACGACCTTCACAGGTGGGCTGGGGTGGCAGTGACGACCTTCACACGGGGGCTGGGGGGGAGCAGTGATGACCTTCACAGGGGGGCTGGGGGGGGCAGTGACGACCTTCACAGGTGGGCTGGGGGGGAGCAGTGATGACCTTCACAGGTGGGCTGGGGGGCAGCAGTGACGACCTTCACAGGGGGCTGGGGGGGCAGCAGTGATGACCTTCACAGGTGGGCTGGGGGTGGAAGCAGTGATGACCTTCACATATGGGCTGGGGGGAGCAGTGACGACCTTCACAGGGGGCTGGGGGCAGTGACGACCTTCACAGGGGGGCTGGGGGGGCAGTGACGACCTTCACAGTGGGGCTGGGGGGCAGCAGTGACGACCTTCACAGGTGAGCTGGGGGGCAGCAGTGATGACCTTCACAGGTGGGCTGGGGGGGCAGCAGTGACGACCTTCACAGTGGGGCTGGGGGGGCAGTAACGACCTTCACAGGGGGGCTGGGGGGCAGCAGTGACGACCTTCACAGGTGGGCTGGGGGGGCAGCAGTGACGACCTTCACAGTGGGGCTGGGGGGGCAGTAACGACCTTCACAGGGGGGCTGGGGGGGCAGCAGTGACGACCTTCACAGGTGGGCTGGGGGGGCAGCAGTGACGACCTTCACAGTGGGGCTGGGGGGGCAGTAACGACCTTCACAGGGGGCTGGGGGGCAGCAGTGACGACCTTCACAGGGGTCTGGGGAGGCAGCAGTGACGACCTTCACATGTGGGCTGGGGGAGCAGTGATGACCTTCACAGGTGGGCTGGGGGAGCAGTGATGACCTTCACAGGTGGGCTGGGGGGGCAGCAGTGATGACCTTCACATGTGGGCTGGGGGGAGCAGTGATGACCTTCACAGGGGCTGGGGGGAGCAGTGACGACCTTCACAGGTGGGCTGGGGGTGGAAGCAGTGATGACCTTCACAGGTGGGCTGGGGGGCAGCAGTGATGACCTTCACAGGTGGGCTGGGGGGGGGGGGAGCAGTGATGACCTTCACATATGGGCTGGGGGGAGCAGTGACGACCTTCACAGGTGGGCTGGGGGGGAGCAGTGACGACCTTCACAGGTGGGCTGGGGGGGAGCAGTGACGACCTTCACAAGGGGGCTGGGGGGAGCAGTGACGACCTTCACAGGTGGGCTGGGGGGGGAGCAGTGACGACCTTCACAGGGGGGCTGGGGGGGGAGCAGCGACGACCTTCACAAGGGGGCTGGGGGGGAGCAGTGACGACCTTCACAGGTGGGCTGGGGGGGAGCAGTGACGACCTTCACAGGGGGCTGGGGGGGGAGCAGCGACGACCTTCACAAGGGGGCTGGGGGGGAGCAGTGACGACCTTCACAGGTGGGCTGGGGGGGCAGCAGTGATGACCTTCACATATGGGCTGGGGGGGGAGCAGCGACGACCTTCACAGATGGGCTGGGGGGGAGCAGTGATGACCTTCACAGATGGGCTGGGGGGGGAGCAGTGATGACCTTCACAGATGGGCTGGGGGGGAGCAGTGATGACCTTCACAGATGGGCTGGGGGGGGAGCAGTGATGACCTTCACAGATGGGCTGGGGGGGGAGCAGTGATGACCTTCACAGATGGGCTGGGGGGGAGCAGTGATGACCTTCACAGATGGGCTGGGGGGGGGGGAGCAGTGATGACCTTCACAGATGGGCTGGGGGGGGAGCAGTGATGACCTTCACATATGGGCTGGGGGGGAGCAGTGATGACCTTCACAGATGGGCTGGGGGGGAGCAGTGATGACCTTCACAGATGGGCTGGGGGGGGGAGCAGTGATGACCTTCACAGATGGGCTGGGGGGGGAGCAGTGATGACCTTCACATATGGGCTGGGGGGGGGGAGCAGCGACGACCTTCACATGTGGCGTGAGCTACATCTGTGAGAGAACGTTGTGAAGATTGAAGCCACATTTCCACACCTGTTCACAAAGGTATTATTACCTAGTTCAGTGATCGTCATTCACTTGTATGAATTTTACCATAAGTACCTGCAAAGGTACTTATGGTAAAAGTAGTGATGGTCTTGGTGGTTGGAGATGATAGCGGGTGTCGGGAAGGTTATCTTAAGAGATTCTTGAGGTTATCTTGAAATGATTTCATGGCTTTAATGTCCCCGCGACCCGGTCCTCGACCAAGCCTCCACCCCCAGGAAGCAGCCCGTGACCGCTGACTAACACCCAGATACCTATTTACTGCTAGGTAACAGGGGCATCAGGGTGAAAGAAACTCTGCCCATTGTTTCTCGCCGGCGCCTGGGATCGAGCCCGGGACCACAGGATCACAAGTCCAGCGTGCTGTCCGCTCGGCCGACCGGCTCCCTGTGTGTGGTTGGGAGGATTATGAACATCTTCATTGATATCTCCGAGCACCTTATGGTATGGAAGTGTTGAGAAGAGAACGGGTGCGAGGCTCACGAAGGCCCGCCTAGACCACCACGGTGCAAGTCACAACAGTTGCCTAACTTGCAGATACTTATTATGCTGGGTGAGGGAGGGGTGGTGTCGTCATCTTGTGCGCCCTTGACTCCGTTTCTCTTGTGTCATGATGTTATTTGCTTAGTCTTGCCTCATAGCTGAATCCTCGCGGTTATGGTCTTGTAGCATGCTGCGTCTCCCATTGTTCTTTGGTAGTGTGGGTTTGGTCAACGTTTCAGGCTGGGGCTCTGCTTGGGACCCCAGACGGGGCTCTGCCTGGAACCCCAGACGGGGCTCTGCTTGGAACCCAGACGGGGCTCTGCCTGGAACCCCAGACGGGGCTCTGCCTGGGACCCCAGACGGGGCTCTGCCTGGAACCCCAGACGGGGCTCTGCTTGGAACCCCAGACGGGGCTCTGCCTGGGACCCCAGACGGGGCTCTGCCTGGGACCCCAGACGGGGCTCTGCCTGGGACCCCAAACGGGGCTCTGCTTGGAACCCCAGACGGGGCTCTGCTTGGAACCCCAGACGGGGCTCTACCTGGGACCCCAGACGGGGCTCTGCCTGGGACCCCAGACGGGGCTCTGCCTGGGACCCCAAACGGGGCTCTGCTTGGAACCCCAGACGGGGCTCTGCTGGAACCCCAGACGGGGCTCTACCTGGGACCCCAGACGGGGCTCTACCTGGGACCCCAGACGGGGCTCTGCCTGGGACCCCAGACGGGGCTCTGCCTGGAACCCCAGACGGGGCTCTACCTGGGACCCCAGACGGGGCTCTACCTGGAACCCAGACGGGGCTCTACCTGGGACCCCAGACGGGGCTCTACCTGGAACCCCAGACGGGGCTCTACCTGGGACCCCAGACGGGGCTCTACCTGGAACCCCAGACGGGGCTCTACCTGGGACCCCAGACGGGGCTCTACCTGGAACCCCAGACGGGGCTCTACCTGGGACCCCAGACGGGGCTCTACCTGGGACCCCAGACGGGGCTCTACCTGGGACCCCAGACGGGGCTCTACCTGGAACCCCAGACGGGGCTCTACCTGGGACCCCAGACGGGGCTCTGCCTGGGACCCCAGACGGGGCTCTACCTGGAACCCCAGACGGGGCTCTGCCTGGGACCCCAGACGGGGCTCTACCTGGAACCCCAGACGGGGCTCTACCTGGGACCCCAGACGGGGCTCTACCTGGAACCCCAGACGGGGCTCTACCTGGGACCCCAGACGGGGCTCTGCCTGGGACCCCAGACGGGGCTCTACCTGGAACCCCAGACGGGGCTCTGCCTGGGACCCCAGACGGGGCTCTACCTGGGACCCCAGACGGGGTTATACTAGAAGAGTTCTCTCTCTCTCTCTCTCGTCCTGTACAATGTTCCCTTACAGTTTCAGGCAGTTTTCTCCCATTCATGTCAAACTGTTCAGGTATTATTCTTGCACCCGTCACGGGCGGGAGAAATGGCTGGGCCCATTCCCTATCACTTAATGCACCTGTTCATCTAGCAGTAAGTAGGTACCGTACAAGGAGTTAGCTTCTTGTGGGTTGTATTCCTTGGGCGCGGTCACTAGTTCCACTTCGGGGTGGTTATATATATATATAATATATATAATTTATTTATTCTGGCTTCCTGTCCCCCGACAGTGAATTATCATTACCTTGCAATAATTTGGGTTCATGTTTATTATCCGTGTCTGACCTTCCCCGTAGCTTTTTTTTATCAATTAGCTTACGGCAATTTTGCATTATTTACAAACACGTGAATGAATGAACTTGCCATTCATGTCTCTTACGGTTTGTGTGTTCACCTATATGTGCCTACAGGATGGCGGCTTTAGATCTTGGGCCCCAGACCTATTTTGAGCATTAGGTAGGAATACTAGTGAGCGTGCCAGGGGGGAGGTGTTGGACCCGCGTGTGAGAACGGGCGAGGGGGCGCCGCCCCGCAGGAAGCAAGGACCCCCCATGAGCGTGGTGGGGCGCGTCCCCCTGGGTATAAATAGTGTGTGTGGGGTAGGTGCTGCCATATGGGCGGCTGGCTACACCACCTGGGTTTCTACACCCACCGCTACACCCTTCACCACACCTCCCTGCACCACATCCCTCCCTCCACACCCCCTCCACCCCCCCCCCCACACACCCTATTATTAGGGCGTATTAGTACAGTATTAGTATCATTATAAGGAA
>WNGS01163815.1:0-10800 GCA_020271785.1 Procambarus virginalis
AAAGAGTACTCAGAGAAGACCTTGTGGATCCTCACTGAACACTTTGATATTTTCCTCTCCTACCACCCCTATTCTTTTTTCTCTTAAATTTTATTTTATTTTATTACATTGTCCGCGATATTACTGTACGGACCAGACCAACGTGATTCATCAAACTATTGGGAACTCCCAGAAAACTCCCCAGATCATAACGAGGTTGTGCTATAACGAATTATAACCTCAGGTCGGGTACAACCCCCTTAGTGTTTACAACCTCATAAACAGTTGAATAAAGACAAAATAAGTAGGCGTGATTGAGGAAAGATGGAGAGGTTTCGTTAGTGGACACGTATCCTGTAGTCGTGGACTCTTCCCCGATGTCCAACCACTTGGGGCTGGACGGTAGAGCGACGGTCTCGCTTCATGCAGGTCGGCGTTCAATCCCCCTAGACCGTCCCAACAAGTGGGTTGGGGCACCATTCCTTCAAGTTCAAGTTCAAGTATGTTTATTGAGATAAGCAAGAAATACATCTCAAAGGGATAGAGTAGCTTAGGCTATTTCTACCCCCCTACCATTCCTTTCCCCCGTCCCATCCCAAATCCTTATCCTGACCCCTCCCTTCCAATTGTTATATATAGTCATTACGTAATGGCTTGGCGCTTTCCCCCTTCACCTGCCCCTTGTTCCCTAGCGAACTTAGTGTTATTTCTTAAAAAATAACATTTGAGTTTATAACTTTAGAAGACACGAAAGCCTAACACACTCTGGTAAAGAACATATATGTTCTCTTATTTTGTACATTAATGATATGTATTTTGTATGTATATATCAGGGGGAAAGCGCCAAGCCATTACGACTATATAACACTGGGAAGGGGTCAGGATAAGGATTTGGGATGGGACGGTGAGGGAAGGAATGGTTATCTTGAGGTTATCTTGAGATGATTTCGGGGCTTTAGTGTCCCCGCGGCCCGGTCCTCGACCAGGCCTCCACCCTTAGGAAGCAGCCCGTGACAGCTGACTAACACCCAGGTACCTATTGTACTGCTAGGTAACAGGGGCATAGGATGAAAGAAACTCTGCCCATTGTTTCTCGCCGGCGTCTGGGATCGAACCCGGGACCACAGGATCACAGGTCCAGTGTGCTGTCCGCTCGGCCGACCGGCTCCCCGTGCCCAACCCACTTGTTTAGACGGTCTCGGGGGATTGAACGCCGACCTGCATGAATCGAGACCGTCGCCTCTATACCATCCAGTCCAGAGAGACCTCTTAATCCCCCCCCCCTCCCAACCGCAATTGCGGTCTCCCAGATCACCACGAAGGGGGGGGGGGAGGGGGATTATATAAACCCCAGGGGGGGGGAGGGGGGTGTGAAGAGTCCCGCATCATCAACAATGTTATCTTCATCTGGGACTAAGATCCCCCTGGGGGTCCTTCTCGTCCTCTAAGGCGCCCCCGCTACACTGGGGGATTATCTCCCAGCTCGACACCAGCTCCTCGTGTTGTTTGTCGTGTCGACTGATGGCATTGTTCTCCCTACACCTCCCTCCCCCGGGGCCTGGCTGGTGGCCGAGGGCGGGGGTCCTTCCCAGCCCTGTGGCTGCCCACGAGGCTACGGGCCAAGCCAAGTTATAATGACTGCCTATCAAATGTTTCTATCGAGGTGGTGGTGATGCCTCAGAGAGAGAGAGAGAGAGAGAGAGAGAGAGAGAGAGAGAGAGAGAGAGAAAGAGGGAGAGAATTATCAGGAGAAGTGCCAAGCCAATTTGACTATATAACACTAGGAAGGGGTCAGGATAAGGATTAGGGTAGGACTAGGAATAGTGCCCAACCACTTGTGGACGGTCGGATTGAACGCCGACCTGCATGAAGCGAGACCGTCGCTCTACCGTCCAACCCAAGTGGTTGGACAGAGAGAGAGAGAGAGAGACGTATCACCAATCACCTTTGTCATCATATTCCTCAATTTGCGTCCAGTGGTAAATATTTCGAGTTATTTTCATTTCAATTATTGGCCAATTAGTTTGCAGAGGCGCTCACAAGTCGTTCTCTCTGAACAAATCCAACAAGGGCCGTGACGAGGATTCGAACCTACGTCCGAGAGCATCGCAGACGCTGCCTTAATCGACTGAGCAACGACATGGTAGCTAGATAGGTTCGACGTAAGTTCGAATCCTCATCACGACCCTTATGGATTTATTCATTTGATGCAACACGCTATTGTGATTTCTATTCCTTCTCTCTACTTGAGACAACGGCGCTCAAGGGGTTTAGCTAAGTGGGCTTCGTCCCTCCACGACCATGAGAGGTAGTCCACCAACGCCCTCTCCCTGTCCAACCCCGACAATTATACATTCAAATCATACAATAACCCATGCTATAAATACAAGCTCAACGGACCAATACATCATACGCAATAAATCTCAGACGCATCCAACAGCCAGCGTACACCATCAAAACATTAAACCAATCCGCGCCAAAAACATTAAAATTAAAAAGTAACAAAACGTCGCAATACGGATATTTTTCCCACCCTTCACTTCCCCCCAAAGAGCCCAAAAATACCCTCATTTTCCGCCTTTAGTGGCGTGATTACCAGGACTAATTCGGTCTAGCGGGGTCAATCAGTGAGCAGTGTGAGCGCGGGAGTGAAGGTAGTGGGCGGAATGGGCGTGAAATGGGCGGGACAGGTCCCAAACAATGGCCAACAATGGTCCAGCGTAATCAGACGCACATCGCCACGTTCCAAGCCTCGCGCCCTGTGTTCCGAGGCCTGCACGAGTGAGGGGCCAGATTAACGAAGTAGTTGCGCAAGCACTTACGAATCCAGGGGCCAGATTCACGAAGCAGTTACGCCAGCACTTACGAACCCAGGGTCCAGATTCACGAAGTAGTTATGAAAGCAGTTACGAACCAGATTCACGAGTCCAGATTACGAGTCCAGATTCACGAAGCAGTTACGCAAGTACTTTACGAACGTGTACATCTTTCCTCAATCTCTGACGGCTTTGGTTACATTTATTAAACAGTTTACAAGCATGAAAACTCGTCAATCAACTGTTGTTATTGTTATAAACAGCCTCCTGGTGCTTCGGAGCTCATTAACTGTTTAATAGTTGTAAACAAAGCCGCCAAAGATTGAGAAAAGATGGACAGGTTCGTAAGTGCTTGCGTAACTGCTTCGTGAATCTGGTCCCCTGCCCCACAGCCTCGTTCTGATTTTCAAAAAAAAAAGATCAACATTTTCGTTCTTATACATTTTTTCTAGACTGTATTTGCAAATTTTGATCAATACCACCTGTGAGTGGCAGTATTGATCAAGGATACTATTTATCGAGGCTTCAGGTGTTAAAGATTCACATGTCGTCACTTTATTTGAAGTAATATTGATGTTTATAATCATTATTATTCTTGATTGGTTGTTGTAGGAAGACTGAAGCATTAATAATAATGATGGTAGTTGTAGTGTTAGTAACAACAGCAGCGGTTATGGCAGTTGTATTATCTCTCACTGACCACATTGTATAATTGGTGGTAATTGAACACGAGTAAATTCTGATATTCTTTCCCAAAAAAATAAAAGATCGTTTGGCAAATTATAGCCTCTTCAAAGGCAAACAAAACTCTGCACTTGTTCTAATTGCCTCCATCTCACTCATCAACTCTTCTCAACCTTTCCTTTAGACGCGTCTTCAATTGACAATGTTGCAAACGACGAAGGTACGCAAGCGGAACTGAAATCACTCATCAATAGAACAAGATACGAACACATCAATGCCTCAGGCTACAGGAGACTATATACACAGCGCAGCACCACCGCAATAGCCTTCACCGAAGCCAAAGTCGCACAGATCCTTCCGGACAAGTGAAGGGGGGGTGGGGTTAGAGGGGGGGGGGGTGGAGAGGGGGCATATCTGATGCGCCCTTTCAGACCGGCTCAATAAAAATGATACCTGAATTTGCAAGTTAATTACCGCCCTAATGGTGGGAAAGATGGACACCCTATGGCTCTGTGTGAATTTCAGGAGGCGTTGGAGGAGAGGGGGGGGGGTATGGGCAATGGGGAGGGGGGGGGTATAGGAGGAAGATCAATTGGTTATGGTAGTTAGATATGGTAGTTAGACTCCTGGAGTATATGTGAATATGTCGCCTGTTTGGGTCTGGGGGTGTTAAGGGTGACATTGTGTTGAAGGTTGATGGCCCAACCGGTTTGACACACACACACATACACACACACACACACACACATATATATATGTGTGTTCTGGGTCACTTCGAGGGTGTGAGTATTCTTTCGCATATAGTCCTGGAGACCATTCAGGCATGTTCGCATATATATATATATATATATATATATATATATATATATATATATATATATATATATATATATATATATATATATATATATGCGAATAAGCCTGAATGGTCCCCAGGACTATATGCAACTGAAAACTCACACCCCCAGAAGTGACTCGAACCCATACTGCCAGGAGCACTCTGCTGGCGTACAGGACACCTTAACCGCTCGACCAACACGACAGATGTTGGTCGAGCAGTTAAGGTGTCTTGTACGCCAGCAGAGTGCTCCTGGCAGTATGGGTTCGAGTCACTTCTGGGGTGTGAGTTTTCAATTATATATATATATATATATATATATATATATATATATATATATATATATATATATATATATATATATACAACTATATTCTACCCACTTCAAGACTCCGCTCCAATATAGAAGCATCAAGAAATATGGGCCAATAGGCCCTCTGCAGTTACTTCCATTCTTACCTACCATATTACCCAATTAATACCCCAATATTTCGTGTTCTGTCCTCTGTTGAAAGTTTTGTTCACTTCATCCAAAACTGTTGTAACATATCACCTCACCCAAAATGCGAGTATAAAATGAAAAATGAAAGCTGTTTAAATCATAGCATAGTAAGAACTCTGTTTAGTGTTTGCAGGTTATAGTTGTGTGTGTGTGAACTAAAAGTCTTTGAAAATGTAATAAGTTATTACGAAACGCGTTCAAGCGTCGCGTCAGACTAGAAATAAAAATGAATTTTGGACAATTGATTTTTCAATTACCATCAACAGGAAAAGAAACATAAGAAATATTGAGAAAATTCGTGTTAGAATTATTAATCTTACTTTTTCGGTCATATTTAATAATATATATATATATATATATATATATATATATATATATATATATATATATATATGTATATATATATATATATATATGTATATATATATATATATATATATATATATATATATATATATATATATATATATATGTATATATATGACAGTGTTAGACCACGGAGGAAAATTGAAACAGGAATTTCCTTAAGTACTTTCGTATATTAATACATCTTCAGAAGGAGTGGTTTTACAGGTCGAGTACTGGACATAAATAGGCAGGAGAGAATGGTGGAGTGAGGTGAGGTACAATAAGTGGACACAAATATGAGCCGCACAAAAACTGCAGAGGGCCTATTGGCCCATCCGATGCAGCTCCCATTCATAACCACACACAGGCCCACACATGGATAATTATAGCATAAGATAGTAAACATTTACAATGAATTTAGTGAGACAAATGAGTTCCAATGATCCTACTTAAATCGCCATTTAATTGATCTATTAAAAATGGATCTAAATTATATAAACCACTGCTAATGTTCAAATTACTTTCTTTTGTGATTTGTATCAAAGCAGATTCAATTATGTTTCTGTTATAGGTGTTTTTACAATTCGTTATTGAAGAAGCCATCTCCCAATCAATTTGGTGAGCATCTTCTGACAGATGAACAAACAAAGCATTAGACAATTGGCCATGTCTTACAGAGTATTTATGTTGCGAAATTCTACATTTCAAATCTTTAGATGTTTGCCCAACATAGAACTTATTACAGTCTTTACAAGGTATTTTATAACTGACACAATTATCACTACGAGGGCTGTTCCTAACTAATAGCTTACCAACAGTATTTTCGTAGCTAAACATTACATGTATATTAAAAAGTTTCGAGGCCTTGACAATATTCTCAAACCCAGAAAAATATGGTAAACATAACACATTCTTTGGGCGAATTCTTTCACTGCATATATAATTATAATATGTACGACGTGCTTTGTTACGGCAAACTTCCAAAAAACTCAGTGGGTAACAAAGCTTGAGACCAATTGAATCAATATTCTTAAACTCTTCGTCTAAGAATTCTGGACTAACAACTCGAAGAGCTCTTAGATACATTGAAGAAAAATTGACTTTCACATTGTATCTATGCCCTGAAAAATAATGAACATAAGTTAAATTATTCGTAGATTTTCTGTAGACACTAAACTTTAGTGTATAGTCTTCCCTATGAATAAGAACATCTAAGAATGGCAAACATTTATCAATTTCAGTCTCCATAGTAAATTTTATAGAGGTGACTTGGTCATTAAGTTTGGCTACAAATTCATCTGTGTTTACATCTGAAGGCCATATACACAAAATATCATCAACATATCTAAACCATGGAATGATTCCAGGAGTTATTTTTGAAACAAATTTCTTTTCGAAGAATTCCATGTACAAGTTTGAAAGCAATGGCGATAAAGGATTCCCCATTGCCATTCCAAAAGTCTGTAAATAATACTCATTATTAAAGGTAAATTTATATTCTTTAATGCACAACTTAACAAGGTTGACAATAATATCAGCAGAGAGAGGTAAAACATGGCTCATTAGTTCACGAGCAAAATAATCGAGAATATCATCAACCGGTACCATTTTGCGTGATACACCACCCACACACACACACACACACACACACACACACACACACACACACACACACAGCACACACACACACCACACCCACACTCACACACACACACACATGATAATATATATATACATTAGGGCAAATAGGCCTTGCATAGTAGGCTGAGAGTGGCGTTCTGGCTACTAGGTACGACATATATATATATATATATATATAGATATAGATATATATATATATATATATATATATATATATATATATATATATATATATCTATATATATATATATATGGAGAGAAGTACTAGCGGCTAAAAGGGAAATATTGATGCCGTGAATCAATATTAAATCAATCTGTGGCGCCTGATAGCTGAGTGGACAACACTTTGGATTCGTAGTCCTGAGGTTCCGGGTTCGATCCCCGGTGGAGTGCGGAGACATATGGGCAAAAGCTTCTTTCACCGATGCACTGTTCACCTAGCAGTAAATAAGTACCTGGGAGTTAGACAGCACTGTACGGGCAGCATCCTGGGGGATGTTACAAAAAGGAGGGCCTGTGTCGAGGACCGGGCCGCGGGGACGCTAAGCCCCGAAATCATCTTAAGATAACCTCAAGATAGAAGTGGTCAACACCACAGCCGTAAACTCCTCAGGCGTATGCAGGTTCGATCCTATTGAACGGCTTCAATATATCCTCCTATAGTTCATCATCACAGTCGTCTGCATTCACCGAACAAGTTGGTCAGTAACCGAGGGATTCGAACCTACGTCCGACGATCATCCCTGTACGGCGTTGCCTTAAATCGACTGAGCTAGTGACATGGTTAAAAGAGTTGAAACCAGAAGTTCTACTGAACTGACTTGTTCCTGCAGCCTCTCCGAGACACAAACTAGGGTTTTACACAACTCTGGTTTGTTGGTCAGTAGCTTGAAGCGAAGAAGCAATTGTGCTCAGGGAGGAATTGATTGATTGATAAAGATTAAGCCACCCCAAGAGGGTGGCACGGGCATGAATAGCCCGTAATCAAGAGGAAGACAAATTCAGACCAAAAGACCAATCATATAGCCTCTTTAGAAGTGTTGAATTGACTCGTAACAAGCATTAAAAGCGGCCATTATCAGGAGAAAGCACTAAGCATCAACGACTTAGCAGCACTTGCAAGGGATATTAAGATAAGCATTTAGGATAGGACAGAGGAAAGGAATAGTGCCCAAACCATTCCTCTTCTCCTGACGGTCGGGGATTGAACCGGGATCTGTAGGTTTTGATGATGTCCTTACAGACGAGATGCCATCTTAAATGAAGCCTATTTCAATTTCTTTATTATGCACCCCATACCCATTGCCGTGGGCCGTGGTGTCAAGGATTACAGAGGCACATAATCGGTTCAGGAACTGAACCCTCTAGTTCGTTTAGCTCAGGAAATAACAATCTTTGGACGCTAGTTACACAATTATTAATGTTATATATACATGTAGACATACTCATACATACATGTACATATATATACAATTAGGTGTTTTGTTCCTAGAGAGAGAGAAGTGAAATTCTTTGCTCTCGTTGTGGAGTTTCTTGATAATATTAGAGTTGCATGGTTGCTTGTGGTTGATTGGTCCCTGATAATTTGTTAGAGGTGAAGCTGTTGGCTCGTTTGCTATTTGTTCTGAATATTAAGTATACATTTGATTTGTATTCGTAACAGAGGTTAATAATGTAGCCCGAACAGAGTTTAAACTAGTTCGTGGTCTAGGCCTACAAGCCCATACGAGGCAGCTTCCTATATACAATCCTCCCTAAACGCATTGCCATGTGTTTAGCCTACGCATACCTTGAAACAATCCAGTCTCAGTTTTACATCTACTGTGATACTAGTAATTCGTTCCACAAATCAATATAGAGATAGATATATAGATATATATATATATATATATAGCGATATATAGGTATATATTATATTATATATATATATATATATATATATATAAATGGAAATGTTCGTTTGTTCAAATCCGCTAATACTACTACGAAAGTTCTTCACTGATTGCTTTGAAATTTTCACTACAAGCTTTCCATTCGCCTCCGAGCAGGTTTATATATACTATATATATATATATAGATATAATATCATATATATAGAGTATATCTATATATATATATAATAGATATATAGTATATATACTATATGGGATGTCACGTCTGTGACGTTAAACAAACATGCTCTATCTTAAAAACTTTTTTCATGTGAGGGAAATCTTCGAAACCTCTTTACCGATTGCTTTGAAATTTGACACAAAGGGACCGTTGCATTCGAGTAGGCGCGTCTTTTTATATCCACTATATAAATGCCACCCCCTGTGACAGGTAAAAAACATGCGTTTTTGAAAAACAGCGCCATCTGTTTGCATGTAAGAGCAACACACGTGCTATACGAGATATGTTACAAGTCCATGTCAATGTTTCTGATTGCATTGATGAATTGAATTTTCCTAGATTTTTGATTTATTTTCAGTTTGATTTCATTATTTTGGGTGAATAGTGTTGGAATTGGAGCTGGTGTTGTTTACCATACCGTTCATTTCGTGAGAATAGTTTATTTTTATATTTTTCATATTTTCATTTCATTTTTTAACTGTTATACTTAAATTTCAGTGATGGGAACATCAGTCAGCTTGATGTTCCCTATTTTCTGATGGGGAACATCAGACCATTTGGGAAGGTATCGGACAAGGGAGTGGGGAATGGTGGGGAGGACTATGGGATAGGGAAGGTTGCTGTGGTTCAGCAATGCACATGTGTTGCTGAGCCAGAGCAACGCGTGGCCGGGTACTTTCTAGTATATATATATATATAGTATATATATATATATAGTATATATATATCTATATATGTGTGTGGTGTGTGTGTGTGTTGGTGTGTGTGTGTGTGTGTGTGTGTGTGTGTGTGTGTGTGGTGTAAATCACGAAAATAAACACGTGATTAAAATTGTGAGTGTCAGACCACGGAGGAAAAATTGAAACAGGAATTTCCTTAAGTACTTTCGTATATCAATGCATCATCAGAAGGAGTGGGTTTACAGGTCAAGTATTGGACATAAATAGGCACGAGAGATGTGTGTGTGTAGGTTATCTTGAGATTATCATGAGATGATTTCGGGGCTTTAAGTGTCCCCCGCGGCCCGGTCCTCGACCAGCCCGTCCACGTCCCAGGAAGCAGCCCGTGACAGCTGACTAACACCCAGGTACCTATTTACTGCTAGGTAACAGGGGCATAGGGTGAAAGAAACTCTGCCCATTGTTTCTCGCCGGCGCCTGGGATCGAACCCAGGACCACCGGATCACAAGTCCAGAGTGCTGGTCCGCGCTCGGCCGACCGGCTCCTTCAAGGTGAGTGTACAATAACAAATGAATAGGAATTAGGTGGACACAAATATCAATTAAAGGGCGATTTGAGTAGGATTATTGATACACATTTGGTCTCACTAATTCATTGTAAATATTTACTATCTTATGCTATTATAATCCATGTGTGGGCCTGTTGGTGGGTATGGATAGGAGCTGCATCGGTATGGGCCAATAGGCCTTCAGCATTTCTTGTGCGGCTCATATTTGTGTCTACCTAACTCCCTTTCATTTGTTATTGTACCTCAACTCCTCTCCACCATTCTCTCCTGCCTATATATGTCCAATACTTGCCCTGTAAAATCACTCCATCTGAAGATGTATTAATATACGAAAGTACTTAAGGAAATTCCTGTTTCAATTTAACTCCGTGGTCTGACACTGTCATATATATATATAGATATATATATCTATATATATATTATATATATATATATATATATATATATATATATATATATTTATATTTATATTTATATGTCGTACCTAGTAGCCAGAACACACTTCTCGGCCTACTATGCCAAGGCCCGTTTTGCCTAATAGGCCGAGGAGATTTTCTTTATTTTCTTTAAATTGTTTCCAAACTGGTTCTATTTGAATTATTATTATTATTATATTAAAAACCTAAATTAT
>WNGS01163816.1:33389-45677 GCA_020271785.1 Procambarus virginalis
ATTTCCAACTCTCCTTCTTAGAGAAAGGTCTCATATGATCGGGATCAGTGCTTTGCTTGTGACTAAATCAATGCTTGTGACTAAATCAATGCTTGTGACTAAATCAATGCTTGTGACTAAATCAATGCTTGTGACTAAATCAATGCTTGTGACTAAATCAATGCTTGTAACTAAATCAATGTAAATAACTAAATCAATGCATTACCAGACATGATATCACTCATGTCGTTAACAATACACCCCCCAATTCCAGCTCCAGAATAGCAAAGCTGTTTGTACTCTACTTTAGTACAGCAAAAAGTCCTGAGAAATACACCTCGTCTGTGTATCACCTTAAAGAGCAACACAGCTTCATCAACTCACTTTCTCAAGAATTCGAAGGGCGTATTTCAGATGTTCCAGCCTCTGATGCCCCGAGGGAAGCTCCAGCGTCCCCCTGGGGCTATTTAGCTCCCCTTAGGAAGGGGGTACGTGCCGCCACGTGCCTCGTGGTCTTGAGGGGAGGAACGTGCAAAGGGGAAGTGGAAGCAACGGCCGAGGGGAAAGTCTATATACCGTCAGAGTAAAGGAGGAAAACTGTACTTACCTACGTCCATTCTTTGATGTGTTTTTCACGAAGCAGTTACGCAAGCACTTATGAACCTGGGGTCAGATTCACGAAGCAGTTACGCAAGTACTTACGAACCTGGGGTCAGATTCACGAAGCAGTTACGCAAGTACTTACGAACCTGGGGCCAGATTCACGAAGCAGTTACACAAGCACTTACGAACCTGGGGCCAGATTCACGAAGCAGTTAAGCCAGCACTTACGAACCATGGGCTAGATTCACGAAGCAGTTACGCAAGTTACCCTACCATTGAACAAATCCAACGGGAGCCGGTGTGAGGGTTCGAACCTATGGGCGGGGTGTTTCCAGACGCACGCTCCAGTCGACTGCACCATGATGTGGTCCAGTGTGATTTATCTGTGCATTCCCACCATGTCTATCCCGCCTGGGAATCGCGAACGAAGCCCACTCTACTACGAACTCTTACACTGAAGAGTGTGTGTTCTTGACACGTTTCTTAAGTTATCCTCCGTGTCTTAAGTTCGCCCCGGTGTCTTAAGTTCGCCTGCGTGTCTTAAGTTCGCCTCCGTGTCTTAAGTTCGCCTGCGCGTCTTAAGTTCGCCTCCGTGTCTTAAGTTCATCCCCGTGTCTTAAGTTCACCTCCGTGTCTTAAGTTCGCCTCCGTGTCTTAAGTTCACCCCGTGTCTTAAGTTCACCTCCGTGTCTTAAGTTCGCCTGCGTGTCTTAAGTTCGCCTCCGTGTCTTAAGTTCACCCCCGTGTCTTAAGTTCACCTCCGTGTCTTAAGTTCGCCTCCGTGTCTTAAGTTCACCTCCGTGTCTTAAGTTCACCCCCGTGTCTTAAGTTCACCCCCGTGTCTTAAGTTCACCTCCGTGTCTTAAGTTCGCCCCCGTGTCTTAAGTTCACCCCCGTGTCTTAAGTTCGCCCCCGTGTCTTAAGTTCGCCCCCCGTGTCTGAAGTTCGCCCCCGGTGTCTTAAGTTCGCCCCCGTGTCTTAAGTTCGCCCTCGGTGTCTTAAGTTCGCCCCCGTGTCTTAAGTTCACCCTCGGTGTCTTAAGTTCGCCCCCGTGTCTTAAGTTCGCCCCCGGTGTCTTAAGTTCGCCTCCGTGTCTTAAGTTCGCCCCCCGTGTCTTAAGTTCGCCTCCGTGTCTTAAGTTCGCCCCCGTGTCTTAAGTTCGCCTCCGTGTCTTAAGTTCGCCTCCGTGTCTTAAGTTCGCCTCCGTGTCTTAAGTTCGCCCCCCGTGTCTTAAGTTCGCCCTCGGTGTCTTAAGTTCGCCCCCGTGTCTTAAGTTCGCCTCCGTGTCTTAAGTTCGCCTCCGTGTCTTAAGTTCGCCCCCGGTGTCTTAAGTTCGCCCCCGTGTCTTAAGTTCGCCCCCCGTGTCTTAAGTTCGCCCCCGGTGTCTTAAGTTCGCCCCCGTGTCTTAAGTTCGCCCCCCGTGTCTTAAGTTCGCCCCCGGTGTCTTAAGTTCACCCTCGGTGTCTTAAGTTCGCCTCCGTGTCTTAAGTTCGCCCCCGTGTCTTAAGTTCGCCCCCGGTGTCTTAAGTTCGCCCCCGGTGTCTTAAGTTCGCCCCCGGTGTCTTAAGTTCGCCCCCGGTGTCTTAAGTTCGCCCCCGTGTCTTAAGTTCACCCCCGTGTCTTAAGTTCACCCCCGTGTCTTAAGTTCGCCCCCGTGTCTTAAGTTCGCCCCCGTGTCTTAAGCTTGCCCCCGTGTCATAAGTTCGCCTCCGTGTCTTAAGTTCGCCCCCGTGTCTTAAGTTCGCCTCCGTGTCTTAAGTTCGCCCCCGGTGTCTTAAGTTCGCCCCCGGTGTCTTAAGTTCGCCCCCGGTGTCTTAAGTTCGCCCCCGTGTCTTAAGTTCGCCCCCGGTGTCTTAAGTTCGCCCCGGTGTCTTAAGTTCGCCCCCGGTGTCTTAAGTTCGCCCCCGGTGTCTTAAGTTCGCCCCCGTGTCTTAAGTTCGCCCCCCGTGTCTTAAGTTCGCCCCCGGTGTCTTAAGTTCGCCCCCGGTGTCTTAAGTTCGCCCCCGGTGTCTTAAGTTCGCCCCCGGTGTCTTAAGTTTGCCCCCGGTGTTTTAGGTTCGCCCCCGGTGTCTTAAGTTCGCCCCCGGTGTCTTAAGTTCGCCCCCGGTGTCTTAAGTTCGCCCCCCGTGTCTTAAGTTCGCCCCCGGTGTCTTAAGTTCGCCCCGGTGTCTTAAGTTCGCCCCCGGTGTCTTAAGTTCGCCCCCGGTGTCTTAAGTTCGCCCCCGGTGTCTTAAGTTCGCCCCCGGTGTCTTAAGTTCGCCCCCGGTGTCTTAAGTTCGCCCCCGGTGTCTTAAGTTCGCCCCCGGTGTCTTAAGTTCGCCCCCGGTGTCTTAAGTTCGCCCCCGTGTCTTAAGTTCGCCCCCGTGTCTTAAGTTCGCCCCCGTGTCTTAAGTTCGCCCCCGGTGTCTTAAGTTCGCCCCCGGTGTCTTAAGTTCGCCTCCGTGTCCTAAGTTCGCCCCCGTGTCTTAAGTTCGCCCCCGGTGTTTTAAGTTCGCCCCCGGTGTCTTAAGTTCGCCCCCGGTGTCTTAAGTTCGCCCCCGTGTCTTAAGTTCGCCCCCGTGTCTTAAGTTCGCCCCCGGTGTCTTAAGTTCGCCCCCGGTGTCTTAAGTTCGCCCCCGGTGTCTTAAGTTCGCCCCGTGTCTTAAGTTCGCCCCCCGTGTCTTAAGTTCGCCCCCGGTGTCTTAAGTTCGCCCCGGTGTCTTAAGTTCGCCCCCGGTGTCTTAAGTTCGCCCCCGGTGTCTTAAGTTCGCCCCCGGTGTCTTAAGTTCGCCCCCGGTGTCTTATGTTCGCCCCCGTGTCTTAAGTTCGCCCCCGGTGTCTTAAGTTCGCCTCCGTGTCTTAAGTTCGCCCTCGGTGTCTTAAGTTCGCCCCCGTGTCTTAAGTTCGCCTCCGTGTCTTAAGTTCGCCCCCGGTGTCTTAAGTTCGCCTCCGTGTCTTAAGTTCGCCCCCGTGTCTTAAGTTCGCCCCCGGTGTCTTAAGTTCGCCCCCGGTGTCTTAAGTTCGCCTCCGTGTCTTAAGTTCGCCCCCGGTGTCTTAAGTTCGCCCCCGGTGTCTTAAGTTCGCCCCCGGTGTCTTAAGTTCGCCCCCGTGTCTTAAGTTCGCCCCCGTGTCTTAAGTTCGCCCCCCGTGTCTGAAGTTCGCCCCCGGTGTCTTAAGTTCGCCCCCGTGTCTTAAGTTCGCCCTCGGTGTCTTAAGTTCGCCCCCTTGTCTTAAGTTCACCCTCGGTGTCTTAAGTTCGCCCCCGTGTCTTAAGTTCGCCCCCGTGTCTTAAGTTCGCCTCCGTGTCTTAAGTTCGCCCCCCGTGTCTTAAGTTCGCCTCCGTGTCTTAAGTTCGCCCCCGTGTCTTAAGTTCGCCTCCGTATCTTAAGTTCGCCTCCGTGTCTTAAGTTCGCCTCCGTGTCTTAAGTTCGCCCCCGTGTCTTAAGTTCGCCCTCGGTGTCTTAAGTTCGCCCCCGTGTCTTAAGTTCGCCTCCGTGTCTTAAGTTCGCCTCCGTGTCTTAAGTTCGCCCCCGGTGTCTTAAGTTCGCCCCCGTGTCTTAAGTTCGCCCCCCGTGTCTTAAGTTCGCCCCCGGTGTCTTAAGTTCGCCCCCGTGTCTTAAGTTCGCCCCCCGTGTCTTAAGTTCGCCCTCGGTGTCTTAAGTTCACCCCCGGTGTCTTAAGTTCGCCTCCGTGTCTTAAGTTCGCCCCCGTGTCTTAAGTTCGCCCCCGGTGTCTTAAGTTCGCCCCCGGTGTCTTAAGTTCGCCCCCGGTGTCTTAAGTTCGCCCCCGGTGTCTTAAGTTCGCCCCCGTGTCTTAAGTTCGCCCCCGTGTCTTAAGTTCGCCCCCAGTGTCTTAAGTTCGCCCCGGTGTCTTAAGTTCGCCCCCGGTGTCTTAAGTTCGCCCCCGGTGTCTTAAGTTCGCCCCCGGTGTCTTAAGTTCGCCCCCGTGTCTTAAGTTCACCCCTTGTGTCTTAAGTTCGCCCCCGGTGTCTTAAGTTCGCCCCCGGTGTCTTAAGTTCGCCCCCGTGTCTTAAGTTCGCCTCCGTGTCTTAAGTTCGCCCCCGGTGTCTTAAGTTCGCCTCCGTGTCTTAAGTTCGCCCCCGTGTCTTAAGTTCGCCCCCGTGTCTTAAGTTCGCCTCCGTGTCTTAAGTTCGCCCCCGGTGTCTTAAGTTCGCCCCCGTGTCTTAAGTTCGCCCCCGTGTCTTAAGTTCGCCCCCGTGTCTTAAGTTCGCCCCCGTGTCTTAAGTTCGCCTCCCGTGTCTTAAGTTCGCCCCGGTGTCTTAAGTTCGCCCCCGTGTCTTGAGTTCGCCCCCGTGTCTTAAGTTCGCCCCCGTGTCTTAAGTTCGCCCCCCGTGTCTTAAGTTCGCCTCCGTGTCTTAAGTTCGCCCCCGTGTCTTAAGTTCGCCTCCGTGTCTTAAGTTCGCCCCAGGTGTCTTAAGTTCGCCCCTGTGTCTTAAGTTCGCCCCCGTGTCTTAAGTTCGCCCCCATGTCTTAAGTTCGCCCCCGTGTCTTAAGTTCGCCCCCGGTGTCTTAAGTTCGCCCCCGGTGTCTTAAGTTCGCCCCCGGTGTCTTAAGTTCGCCCCCGGTGTCTTAAGTTCGCCTCCGTGTCTTAAGTTCGCCCCCGTGTCTTAAGTTCGCCCCCGTGTCTTAAGTTCGCCCCCGAGTCTTAAGTTCGCCCCCGGTGTCTTAAGTTCGCCTCCGTGTCTTAAGTTCGCCCTCGGTGTCTTAAGTTCGCCTCCGGTGTCTTAAGTTCGCCCCTGTGTCTTAAGTTCGCCCCCGGTGTCTTAAGTTCGCCCCCGGTGTCTTAAGTTCGCCCCCGGTGTCTTAAGTTCGCCCCCGTGTCTTAAGTTCGCCCCCGGTGTCTTAAGTTCGCCCTTGGTGTCTTAAGTTCGCCCCCGGTGTCTTAAGTTCGCCCCCGGTGTCTTAAGTTCGCCTCCGTGTTTTAAGTTCGCCCTCGGTGTCTTAAGTTCGCCTCCGGTGTCTTAAGTTCGCCCCTGTGTCTTAAGTTCGCCCCTGGTGTCTTAAGTTCGCCCCCGGTGTCTTAAGTTCGCCCCCGGTGTCTTAAGTTCGCCCCCGTGTCTTAAGTTCGCCCCGGTGTCTTAAGTTCGCCCCCGGTGTCTTAAGTTCGCCCCCGGTGTCTTAAGTTCGCCCCCGTGTCTTATGTTCGCCCCCGGTGTCTTAAGTTCGCCCCGGTGTCTTAAGTTCGCCCCCGGTGTCTTAAGTTCGCCTCCGTGTCTTAAGTTCGCCTCCGTGTCTTAAGTTCGCCTGCGTGTCTTAAGTTCGCCTGCGTGTCTTAAGTTCGCCCCCGGTGTCTTAAGTTCGCCCCCGTGTCTTAAGTTTGCCCCCGGTGTCTTAAGTTCGCCCCCGTGTCTTAAGTTTGCCCCCGGTGTCTTAAGTTCGCCCCCGTGTCTTAAGTTTGCCCCCGTGTCTTAAGTTCGCCCCCGTGTCTTAAGTTTGCCCCCGTGTCTTAAGTTCGCCCCCGTGTCTTAAGTTTGCCCCCCGTGTCTTAAGTTTGCCCCCGTGTCTTAAGTTCGCCCCCGGTGTCTTAAGTTCGCCTACGTGTCTTAAGTTCGCCCCCGGTGTCTTAAGTTCGCCTCCGTGTCTTAAGTTCACTCCCGTGTCTTAAGTTCGCCCCCGTGTCTTAAGTTCGCCCCCGTGTCTTAAGTTTGCCCCCGGTGTCTTAAGTTCGCCCCCGGTGTCTTAAGTTCGCCTACGTGTCTTAAGTTCTACTGCTTCTTGTTGCTCATCCTCAACGCAGCCACTCTGCTAAAGCTCTCAATTTATCTTAATGTTTCGTAAATTGTTACTACATCTTTCCTGCTTCTTCATTCCCTCCGCGGTGGTGGTGAGGCATGTGTGTGTGTGTGTGTGGGTGTGTGTGTGTGTGTGTGTGTGTGTGTGTGTACTCACCTAGTTGTACTCACCTAGTTGTGCTTGCGGGGGTTGAGCTCTGGCTCTTTGGTCCCGCCTCTCAACCGTCAATCAACAGGTGTACAGTTTCCTGAGCCTATTGGGCTCTATCATATCTACACTTGAAACTGTGTATGGAGTCAGCCTCCACCACATCGCTTCCTAATGCATTCCATTTGTCAACTACTCTGACACTAAAAAAGTTCTTTCTAATATCTCTGTGGCTCATTTGGGCACTCAGTTTCCACCTGTGTCCCCTTGTGCGTGTGCCCCTTGTGTTAAATAGCCTGTCTTTATCTACCCTATCAATTCCCTTCAGAATCTTGAATGTGGTGATCATATCCCCCCTAACTCTTCTGTCTTCTAGCGAAGTGAGGTTTAATTCCCGTAGTCTCTCCTCGTAGGTCATACCTCTCAGCTCGGGTACTAGTCTGGTGGCAAACCTTTGAACCTTTTCCAGTTTAGTCTTATGCTTGACTAGATAGGGACTCCATGCTGGAGCTGCATACTCCAGGATTGGTCTGACATAATTGGTATATAATGTTCTGAAAGATTCCTTACACAAGTTTCTAAAGGCCGTTCTTATGTTAGCCAACCTGGCATATGCTGCTGATGTTATCCTCTTGATATGAGCTTCAGGGGACAGGTCTGGCGTGATATCAACCCCCAGGTCTTTCTCTCTCTCTGACTCTTGAAGTATTTCATCTCCCAAATGATACCTTGTATCTGGTCTCCTGCTTCCTACCCTTATCTTCATTACATTAAATTTGCTTGGGTTAAACTCTAACAGTCATTTGTTCGACCATTCCTGCAGCTTGTCCAGGTCTTCTTGACCTGTGTGTGTGTGTGTGCGTGTGTAATTACCTAAGTGTAGTTACAGGATGAAAGCTACGCTCGTGGTGTCCCGTCTTCCCAGCACTCTTTGTCATATAACGCTTTGAAACTACTGACGGTCTTGGCCTCCACCACCTTCCCCCCTAACTTGTTCCAACCGTCTACCACTCTGTTTGCGAGAGTGTATTTTCTTATATTTCTTCGGCATCTGTGTTTAGCTAGTTTATATCTATGACCTGGTTCCAAGGTTTGTTACAGCCGGGGGGAAGGGTTGTGGAGATAAGCTCCCACAGCCTGTAAAGTGCCCCTGATGGCGTGCGTCTCAAATAGCCTCTGACAACCAAGTCCAGCTCCTGGCCTGCACGTGTGGCTTAACCTCTAGGCCTGGCGGAACTGCTTCTACCAACAGGAGAAGGGGCGAAGGCGGGTCTCTGGCGCCTTAAAACCAGTTGCTTCGGGCAGATGGGACTCATTAGCCTGGAAAGGCAGCCCATCTAGGGGAAGGAAAACCCCGAATTCAAACCTCTGCTGTCTTGTGGCTAAACCCACTCATGGGAAAGACTTCGAGAGTCAACCCTGAGGAAAAATCCGGAGTCGGAGTCCCTAAGGCAGTTTGCAGCTGTTTACAGCTACATTCTGGCAACTCCTGCGACGACACTGGTGCCAAGCGTATCGGCGCCTGCCCTTCCCTTGGATCACATCGGTGGCGTGGAGAGGGTGGATTTGCTGCATGGGCAACAGCTGATCCTCCATAATTACTGCCCAGGCCTGTGCCCTGGAGAGGACACTCCAGCATCGCCTTGGCGATGGCTCAACACGGGAAGTGACAGTTACCGGTGATAAGCCTACCACTCAATTGGCGTAGAGTAAGGCGCCAGGGGTTGCTTCCGTCGGTGGGAGAAATCATCCGATTTCATAGGACAGCTACCGCCCGCCTCAAGCTGGGCAGCCCCCAGCCAATAAGGTGCTGTCCCGCCACGGTCCGCCTGCTCCACTGGGTGCGTGGGGCTTAGGCCACAATCCAATAAGCGGATCGTCAACTCATGCACCAGGCAAAAGAAAACAAACACAGAGCAACCCAGCTCTCAAACTGGGCACATGGAATGTAAGGACCATGACACCGGGTCTCTCGGAAGATCTACTGGAAGTGAACGACGCCCGCAAGACAGCTGTGATCAACAATGAACTGCGCAGACTCCAGATGGACATAGTCGCCCTGCAGGAGACACGTCTGCCGGCAACTGGCAGCATACGGGAGAAGGACTTTACCTTCTACTGGCAGGGCAAACCACAAGAAGAGGTAAGGGAGCATGGCGTTGGTTTTGCCATCAGGAACAGGTTGTTAGGGTCCATAGTACCGCCTATGGAGGGGTCTTCAAGGATCATCAAACTTCAGCTTCATACAGCAGTAGGAATGGTCAGCCTCATCAATGCCTATGCACCAACATTGACCTCCTCTACCGAAGCGAAGGACAAGTTCTATGATGACCTTGGCCTAGCTCTCAGAGACATACCTCACCAAGAGCCAGTCTTCCTCCTGGGAGACTTTAATGCAAGAGTTGGTTCTGACCACAGCTCTTGGCCTTCCTGCCTGGGCCAGTTTGGATTTGGGAAGATGAATGAGAGTGGGCAGCGCCTCCTGGAGTTCTGCTGCCGTCATGATCTCTGCATCACCAATTCCTTCTTCGACACCAAGCCCCAGCATAAGGTTTCCTGGAGACATCCCAGGTCTAAGCATTGGCACCAACTCGACCTGGTGCTTACGGGGCGTAACAATCTGAGAAATGTCAAACTGACCCGCAGCTTCCAGAGCGCAGATTGCGACACCGACCACTCTCTCGTCGTTTGCAGAGTAAAGTTCCAGCCCCGGAAAATCCACAGAGCAAAGAAGGAGGGAAGACCACGCATTAACGTAAACAAGACCCGTGACCTTCACAAGGTGGAGGAATTCACTGCAGCGCTGGTAAATGCCCTTCCTGTACCACCCTGCGATAGCGCAAGTGAGAGGTGGTTACATCTCAGGGGCACTATTTTCAACACTGCCATGTCCACCTTCGGTAAGAGACAGAACAAATCAGCAGACTGGTTCGAGGCCAGTGCAGAGGAACTGTTACCCCTCATAGAGGAAAAGAGACGAGCTCTCTCATCCTACAAGAACCTGCCCTCAAGAAGGAACCTACAGGCCCTCCGTATTGCCCGCAGTAGAGTTCAACAAACTGCGAGGCGTTGTGCTAACGATTACTGGCTTCGACTCTGTTCCAGCATCCAGACTGCAGCCACTGTCGGCAACATAAGAGGCATGTACGAAGGAATCAAACAGGCAACAGGCCCTACACAAAACCGGACGGCTCCTCTAAAGTCTGCCACTGGAGAGATCATTAAAGACCGTGATCAACAGATGAATCGCTGGGTGGAACATTACTCCGAACTCTACTCCAGAGAGAACTTGGTCAGCGTAGAGGCTTTGGATGCAATTGAATGCCTGCCCATCATGGAAGAACTTGATCTTGAACCAACTGTGGAAGAAGTTGAGAAAGCGCTGGATTCACTTTCCTCAGGGAAGGCCCCAGGAGACGACGGGATTCCGCCTGAAGTTCTCAAGTGCGCTCGTGGAACACTTAAATCTGAGCTTCATGAACTTCTGTGCCAGTGCTGGAGGGAGGGCTCGGTGCCACAAGACATGAGAGATGCAAACATCATCACTCTCTACAAAAATAAAGGTGACAGAAGCGATGTAAACAACTATCGCGGCATCTCCCTCCTCAGCGTCGTTGGCAAACTATTCGCTAGGGTCGTTTTGGTCAGGCTTCAGATTCTTGCCGAAAGAGTGTACCCCGAGTCACAGTGTGGTTTCCGAGCAGAGAGGTCGACCACTGACATGGTGTTCTCCCTGAGACAGCTTCAAGAAAAGTGCAGGGAGCAGAGAAAAGCCTTGTACATTGCCTTCATTGACCTTACAAAGGCCTTCGACCTCGTGAGTAGGGACGGACTCTTCAAGATCTTGGCCAAAATTGGCTGTCCACCCATCCTACTCAGCATGATACAATCGTTCCACAAGGACATGAAGGGGACAGTTGTGTTCGACGGCTCAACTTCTGAACCATTCAACATTAACAGTGGTGTTAAACAGGGGTGTGTTCTTGCTCCAACCCTGTTCGGCATCTTCTTCGCAATCCTCGTCAAGCATGCTTTTGGAACAACGACAGAAGGCATCTATCTCCGTACAAGATCTGATGTATAATCTATCCAGACTCCGAGCAAAGACAAAAGTACAAATGCGAATCCTCAGGGAGTTCCTCTTCGCCGACGACGCAGCGATCACCACACACACAGCAGAAGGCCTGCAGCAGCTACTCAACCACTTTGCCGCAGCCTGTTCTGCATTCGGCCTGACAATCAGCCTGAAGAAGACACAGGTGATGGGACAAGATGTCAATGAGCTACCCTGTATAAATATAGCAGACTATGCGCTGGAGGCAGTTCACGAGTTTGTGTACCTGGGCTCCACAATCTCAGACACCCTTTCCCTGGACACAGCTCAACAGGCGTATCGGAAGGCCGCAACAACACTGGCCAGGCTCACAAAGCGCGTTTGGGAAAATGCCAAACTGACAGTGCACACCAAGGCACAAGTCTACATGGCATGTGTGGTGAGTACACTTCTCTACGGCTCGGAATCCTGGACCCTGCGCTCTCGCCAGGAGAGACGGCTTAATACCTTTCACATGCGGAACCTGAGACGCATCCTTGACATCACGTGGAAAGACCACGTCACCAACAACACTGTACTCGAGAAAACAGGAGTCCCTTCAATGTTCACTCTCCTGAAACAGAGACGCATGCGATGGCTGGGACATGTCTCACGCATGGTCGATGGCCGCATACCGAAGGACCTCTTGTATGGAGAACTGGCATCAGGAAGGAGACCTACCGGAAGACCTCAGCTGCGTTTCAAAGATGCCTGCAAACGCGACCTCAAGCAGATGAACATCGACATCAACACTTGGGAGGCAGCAGCTGCGGACAGATCTGCCTGGAGATATAAAGTGCAGAAGGGACTCCAGCAATTCGAGGATGAACTGAAGAAGCAGGCGGAGGATAATAGACTTCAGAGGAGGTCTCGCCACTGTCAGACGCACCCGCCTCGGCGTTTATCTGCGCTCGCTGCAGTCGAGACTGTCATTCTCGGTTGGCCTTCACAGCCACAGCAGGCGCTGCATCCAACTAGACTACAACAACTAGACACCCAGGGCACAACTCCATAACCCACGGGATTGACGGATGCCTACTACAATCTATGACCACTTGTTCTTCAAAGTTCCAGGTCTCAGGAAATTTTTCCCTATCGATTTATCATTCCTGTTACTATTTTGTATGAGTGATCATATCACACTCTTTTTTCTTTGTCTTCAGTTTTGGCATATTTATGCTTCTACCTCTCCTCGTAGCTCTTGCCCTTCATTTCTGGGAGCCACTTAGTATCATGTCTTTGCACCTTTTCCAGTTGTTGATGTGCTTCTTAAGAATGGGCACCACACAACCGCTGCGAGTGTACTCACCTATTTGTACTCACCTATTTGTGCTTGCGGGGGTTGAGCTTTGGCTCTTTGTCCCGCCTCTCAACTGTCACTCAACTGGTGTACAGATTCCTGACCTACTGGGCTCTATCATATTCTACATTTGAAACTGTGTATGGAGTCAGCCTCCCCACATCACTGCCTAATGCATTCCATCTGTTAACTACTCTGACACTGAAAAAGTTACTTTTAACGTCCCAGTGGCTCATGTGGGGTACTCGGTTTCCACCTGTGTCCCCTTGTTCGTGTCCCCCCAGTGTTGAATAGTTTCCTTGTTACCCCGTCGATTCCCCCTGAGATTTTGTAGGTTGTGATCATGTCTCCCCTTACTTCTGTCTTCCAGTGTCGTAAGGTGCATTTCCCGCAGCCTTTCCTCGTAACTCATGCCTCTTAGTTCTGGGACTAGT
>WNGS01163816.1:66256-77881 GCA_020271785.1 Procambarus virginalis
CTGGCTGGCCTGGGGATTCGAGTCCTAGCGGAAATGCATCTCTTGCTAAGAATAAGATGAAACCCATTTCCCTGTACCTCGTGTTCTTTCCTTAAGGTGCGGCAATCAACTGATCCAAATAAACCATTCGTAAACCAAGTGCAGTAACACTGCTCGCCGGCGCACGCGGAACATGCGCTCTCCGGCGCACGCCAACCTCACAGGCAGTCCCAAGACCACATAGAGTCTTCACTTACAAATTGGGGTTCTCTTGTCTAATGGCCTGCCCACAATGGTTGGGTAATTGGCGCCATAACCTGTTGTGGTGAGGGTTGGGATGGGACCAGCCGGGCCTGGTGTGGGTGTGGTTGTGGGTGTGGTTGTGGGTGTGGTTGTGGGTGTGGGTGGGTGTGGTTGTGGGAGAGAGTGGGCGTGTTTGTAAATTTCATTCATTGTGAAATGTGTGTGTATGGGTTGGGTGTGTGTGTGTGTGTGTGTGTGTGTGTGTGTGTGTGTGTGTGTGTGTGTGTGTGTGTGTGGTGTGTGTGTGTGTGTGTGTGTGTGTGTTGTGTTTGATGCGTAGTGTCACACGATACCACAGCGTAAAATCCACGTTCACTCACCTGTCTTTGCAGCAATAGCACCTCTAGCTCCTGGCTTCCCGCCTCCCCCTCCCCCTCCCCAATCACTGCCCAATCGCCTTTATCACCCCAACACCGTACATAGATTTCATCGTATTTTTTGCATTAAATTCACTGCATGACGAAAATGGACAAAAACACACACAGAAATTTGTGTTATGTGCTTCCCCCATTTGCCTATTTAATTCTATGTGGGAATGAGTGTCTATGGAAAACAATTTTGTCCAACATATACGAAATAAATTAATATATGTCCAGCATATATTAGATAAAACGGTAGCAAATATTATGAGAACAGTGAAGTTGTATAGCTGTACTTACAGACGCTGCGTTGGTAGGCGTTGGTGAGCGTTGGTGATGATGGTGAGTGGTGAGATGTGTTGGTGATGATTGGTGAGCGTTGGTGATGATTGGTGAGCTTGGTGATGTTGGTGATGAGCCGTTGGTGATGATTGGTGATTTTGTGATATGTTCCGTGAGATAAATCTTGAGTAGGAGTTAAGGAACATTGAGGCACACTGTCTACCTGTTTCTTCTGTTTACCCTCCGAGGGTATCTAATGGCCGTTAGTTTGTCTGTCCCAACCACCACCACCACTCCCCCCCCCCCCCCTCAAGACACCTTTGGGGGGGTGTTGCAAATGTTGCAGCGAAGGTTGAACGTTCTTAAACCACTTCTTTACTAAACACGAAATTGCCCGAACCTAACCTAACCGTAGACCCAGGCATAGAAAACGGAACGGCAGCCGCCGTGATTTCGAATACGTCAGTTTTCAGGCAATTTGAGCAGTTAGCATTGAACCTCTTAACACTGGTAGCTCTCCTGGCCATTTTTTCGCCCTTGAGGCTCCACTCTCACTTGAGGGCCACTTTGCACTCATCCTGGCCACCGGTTATTGAATTTCAACACCTGTAAGTGTCACTTATACACGGGCGAGAGTCAGTATACATCCACAATGGCGGCGGAAACACCAGCACTGAGGGAGGGCGGTTAAGTTCCAACACAACTACTAACCCCCCCGTCGAAAGAAAACGGCCCCCCGTCGAAAGAAAACGGCCCCCCGTCGAAAGAAAACGCCGTCGAAAGAAAACGCCACCCTGACTGTCGAAAGAAAACGGCCCACTGTCGAAAGAAACGGACCCCCGTCGAAGAAAACATGGGGGTGGTTAATATATTCCTATTATTGATAAGAAATTTCACATAATTAGATTTTAAGATGGGATTTTAATCAGATTGGTAAATCAAAAAATGGTTTGTAAGATTTCACGCGATAAAAATCAAAGGGCATGAATACAGGGGCTACAGGAGTTAGGAATGTGCAGACGCCGCTCATGGTATCTCGTTAATATGTATACCGCCATGCACTCTCTTCTAATTCCCGTTTCTATGTTCTTTCTCCTTTCAGATTCTAGTATTTAATAGGTTAGGTTAGTTTAGTTGACCAGGACCACACACTAGAATGTGAAGGACGCGACGACGTTTCGGTCCGTCCTGGACCATCTCAAGTCGATTGTGAGAATGGTCCAGAGCGGACCGAAACGTCGTCGTCCCTTCCTTTCTATTTTGTGTGTGGTCTGGTCAACTTACTTTAGCCACGTTATTGTGACTCATCACCTGCATGGGTTAGTTTAGGTTAGGTTAGGTTAGGATAGGCTAGGTTAGGTTAGGTTAAGATAGTTTTAGATAGGTTAGGTTAGGCTAGTTTTGTTAGTTAGGTTAGTTTAGGTTAGATCAGATTAGGATAGCTTTAGAAAGTTAGATTCTACTAATTTCTGTCCTCCATATCTCTAAATCGCCTTTAAGACCATTCCTGCACTTGAATAATGTTCTTTCTTAGGTTTCTTCTGTAGTTATCTAGCGTCTATTATCTAGGTTCTAGTTACTAGTTATCTAGCGTGTCCAGTAAGGGCTGTACACAATTTGTTCTCCTATAAAGAACGTCGCATTTCGCTCGTAAGCGTTACATAAGGCCAACAATTATCTTACTAGAAAATGGAAGCTCTGACGACAGTGACGTACTGTCCCGTTTTTCTGTTTTGGGTCCTCTGGTAGGTTAGGATAAGGGCACTTTAGTACGACAGTTTCTTAACGTAGGGGACGTTATAGGAGGACGCGCATATGTTCATATGACAGCGTATGTTCATACTATGCGCGTATGTGTTCATATGACACCGTATGTTCATACTATGCGCGTATGTGTTCATAGGCGCGTAAGTTGACCCGGGTGCGTGTGAGAGGTGATATACGGCCGGCCACCAGGAGAGGGTCAGGGGAAACCTTTCACCTGGAGCTGACGTTACACAAGGGGGAAGATACATGAATGAGAGTGAACATCGATTATTGACGTGTGTGTGCTATTGTGGGGTAGTCATATGTACACTCACATGTATAGAGACACACACATATGTATACATATACACACACACCAGAGCAGAGGAAGTTGAGTGTGTGTTTGTGTGTATGTGTATATATGTGAATGTTTATTTATATATTCCAATAAAGCAGAGGAAATAAGTGAGGCAGAGGAAATACATGAGGCAGAGGAAATAAAAGACAAGGTTAGCGAGACAGATCCAGACTTAATTGCAATAGTGGAAACTAAAATAAATGATATGATCTCGGATGCATTTTTGAGGGAATTTGAGGAACCAGAGAATCGGGGGACTGGTGTAAACACAAGCTCCATACTTGGGATTCTGACATGTGATGGGAAGAGGATTGTGATCTTGATACTCTACAATCCCCCACCAAACAGCAGAAGGCCCAGGCAGGAATATGAGGACAGCAAGACATGTATTGATGAATTGCAGAGGGCAGCAACAACAGCTCACAGAATGAGAGCGAAACTGCTGGTCATGGGGGACCTCAATCACGGAGAGAGCGATTGGGAATCAAGAAATCCCCATGATGGTGAGGAAACATGGAAAGAAAAATTAGTGGATGTTATAGACGGGAATTTCCTAACACAACATGTGAAGGAAGACACAAGGGAAAGAGGAGGGGATACACCGAGCCTATTAGACCTGATTTTCACCCAGAATTAGGAAGACATTAAGAATATGGAACATAAATACCACTAGGAGCCAGTGACCATTGTGTCCTAGTCTTTGACTACATGATGAGACTTAAAATTATGACCATGGGGCGAGAGGTCTGGGAAAGGAGAGTAGACTATAGGAAAAAGGATTACAGGAGAATTAGATAATATCTGAGAGAAGTGCAGTGGGAAGAAGAACTAAGAGGAAAAACAGTCCAAGATATGATGGACCTGGTCATACGGAAATGCCAAGAGGCCGAAGAGAGATTTATACCAACAGTAAAAGAAAAACGTAAGAGGGAATATAATAACCCATGGTTTAATAGACAGTGTCAGGAAGCAAAAACGGCCAGCAGGCGGGATTGGAGGAAGTACAGAAGACAAAGGACAGAGGACAAAGGACAGAGGACAACAGGATCAGATGCAACAGAGCTAGGAACGATTACATTAACATAAGAAGACTATTGGAAAGAAATTATGAGAACGATATTGCGATCAAAGCGAAAAAACAACCTAAATTACTACATTGTCGTATAAGAAGGAAAATGTCGGTGAACGACCAAGTGACAAGACTAAGGAAAACAGAAAGGGCATATATTGAAAGTGACAAGGAAATCTGCGAGGCACTGAATGCCAGTTTCCATGGAGTGTTCACAACCGAGCCTGAGCAGCTCCCATTGTTAGAAGGGGTTACCCTAGATGAAAGACTATCAGATATAGAGGTGACAGCAGAGAAGGTAATGAAACAGTTGACAACACTGGATGCAACTAAAGCGGTTGGACCTACCTTACCTTGAGGTTACCTTGAGGTGCTTCCGGGGTTTAGTGTCCCCGCGGCCCGGTCGTCGACCAGGCCTCCTGGTTGCTGGACTGATCAACCAGGCTGTTAGACGCGGCTGCTCGCAGCCTGACGTATGAGTCACAGCCTGGTTGATCAGGTATCCTTTGGAGGTGCTTATCCAGTTCTCTCTTGAACACTGTGAGGGGTTTGCCAGTTATGTCCCTTATGTGTAGTGGAAGCGTGTTGAACAGTCTCGGGCCTCTGATGTTGATAGTTCTCTCTTGAACACTGTGAGGGGTCGGCCAGTTATGTCCCTTATGTGTAGTGGAAGCGTGTTGAACAGTCTCAGGCCTCTGATGTTGATAGTTCTCTCTTGAACACTGTGAGGGGTCGGCCAGTTATGTCCCTTATGTGTAGTGGAAGCGTGTTGAACAGTCTCGGGCCTCTGATGTTGATAGTTCTCTCTTGAACACTGTGAGGGGTCGGCCAGTTATGTCCCTTATGTGTAGTGGAAGCATGTTGAACAGTCTCGGGCCTCTGATGTTGATAGTTCTCTCTTGAACACTGTGAGGGGTCGGCCAGTTATGTCCCTTATGTATAGTGGAAGCGTGTTGAACAGTCTCGGGCCTCTGATGTTGATAGTTCTCTCTTGAACACTGTGAGGGGTCGGCCAGTTATGTCCCTTATGTGTAGTGGAAGCGTGTTGAACAATCTCGGGCCTCTGATGTTAATAGAGTTCTCTCTCAGAGTACCTGTTGCACCTCTGCTTTTCAACGGGGGTATTCTGCACATCCTGCCATGTCTTCTGGTCTCATGTGATGTTATTTCTGTGTGCAGGTTTGGGACCAGCCCCTCCATTATTTTCCACGTGTAAATTATTATGTATCTCTCCCGCCTGCGCTCAAGGGAGTACAGATTTAGGCTCTTTAGCCGGTCCCAGTAATTTAGATGTTTTACTGAGTGGATTCTAGCAGTAAAGGATATCTGCACGCTGACAAAGTATCACCGTGGATACTAAAAGAAGCAGCGCAGGCTCTCAGCATGCCTCTGGCAATGATCTTTACTGTCACGTGTGTATCACTGTCACATTCATTGTCATTTCACTGTCACAGAGTTCCACTCGCAATAATGTCATTTTCCAGTACCGTTATTTTCCCTGAAACCTGAAGCAAAAATCTGGTGAATGGAAAAACGAATATAATTATGTTTTCTCATAATTATTAAATATCTGTAGATATATACACATCACTGTTTCTCATGCGTACTGAATGGTGCGCATCCGCTCCTGTGTGTGTGGGAGCCGGTCGGCCGAGTGGACAGCACGCTGGACTTGTGATCCTGTGGTCCTGGGTTCGACCCCAGGCGCCGGCGAGAAACAATGGGCAGATTTCTTTCACCTTATGCCCCTGTTACCTAGCAGTAAAATAGGTACCTGGGTGTTAGTCAGCTGTCACGGGCTGCTTCCTGGGGGTGGAGGCCTGGTCGAGAACCGGGCCGCGGGGACACTAAAAAGCCCCGAAATCATCTCAAGATAACCATGTACTCACCTAGTTGTGCTAGGTATTCTAATACTAGACACAACACACAACGCCACAACACAACAGCCGGCGCAACAGATGACAGATATCAAGTCCCCCACGATAACACAACACAGATGAAGATAGCCACACCACCAACAACAGCGCCGTCTGGCCCTACCACCATCTCGCGAGACCCAATAAGGCAGTTGACCCGTCACAACCCAATGACCGGATCATCCTCTAATTAAGCCAGGTATTATCTCCATTAACCGGCCTGTCTGTGCGCCACCTTTAGAGCAGCCCTGACCCCCTCCGGTGACCCTATTAGGACCGCGGTCGGGGTTAACGCGAGCCAAAATGAGCGCCCTGACCGCTGAATAAATGATACAGCAAACTGCATCAAAACAATTTCGCTTCCCATTGTTACTGAAACTATTTATAATAGGACAATAGCACACGAGCTGTCAACACGTGTTATTACTGCCGGCTGAGGGACGACACAAGAGTGAGGCTGAGACTAGGGGTCAAGGGTCCTTGACCTGTCCTCACGCTGAGACGAGGGTCCTTGACCTGTCCTCACACTGAGACGAGGGTCCCTGACCTGTCCTCACACTGAGACCAGGGCCCCCTGACCTGTCCTCACACAGAGACGAGGGTCCTTGACCTGTCCTCACGCTGAGACGAGGGTCCTTGACCTGTCCTCACACTGAGACGAGGGTCCCTGACCTGTCCTCACACTGAGACCAGGGCCCCTGACCTGTCCTCACACAGAGACGAGGGTCCTTGACCTGTCCTCACGCTGAGACGAGGGTCCTTGACCTGTCCTCACACTGAGACGAGGGTCCCTGACCTGTCCTCACACTGAGACCAGGGCCCCCTGACCTGTCCTCACACAGAGACGAGGGTCCTTGACCTGTCCTCACGCTGAGACGAGGGTCCTTGACCTGTCCTCACGCTGAGACGAGGGTCCTTGACCTGTCCTCACGCTGAGACGAGGGTCCCTGACCTATCCTCACACTGAGACGAGGGTCCTTGACCTGTCCTCACACTGAGACGAGGGCCCTTGACCTGTCCTCACACTGAGACGAGGGCCCTTGACCTGTCCTCACACTGGGACCAGGGTCCTTGACCTGTCCTCACACTGAGACGAGGGTCCTTGACCTGTCCTCACACTGAGACCAGGGTCCTTGACCTGTCCTCACACTGAGACGAGGGTCCTTGACCCGTCCTCACACTGAGACGAGGGTCCTTGACCTGTCCTCACACTGAGACCAGGGTCCTTGACCTGTCCTCACACTGAGACCAGGGTCCTTGACCTGTCCTCACACTGAGACCAGGGTCCTTGACCTGTCCTCACACTGAGACCAGGGTCCCCTGACCCGTCCTCACGCTGAGACGAGGGTCCTTGACCTGTCCTCACACTGAGACGAGGGTCCTTGACCTGTCCTCACACTGAGACCAGGGTCCTTGACCTGTCCTCACACTGAGACCAGGGTCCCCTGACCCGTCCTCACGCTGAGACGAGGGTCCTTGACCTGTCCTCACACTGAGACGAGGGTCCCTGACCTGTCCTCACACTGAGACGAGGGTCCTTGACCTGTCCTCACACTGAGACCAGGGTCCTTGACCTGTCCTCACACTGAGACCAGGGTCCTTGACCTGTCCTCACACTGAGACCAGGGTCCTTGACCTGTCCTCACACTGAGACCAGGGTCCCCTGACCCGTCCTCACGCTGAGACGAGGGTCCTTGACCTATCCTCACGCTGAGACGAGGGTCCTTGACCTATCCTCACGCTGAGACGAGGGTCCTTGACCTATCCTCACGCTGAGACGAGGGTCCTTGACCTATCCTCACACTGGGACCAGGGTCCTTGACCTGTCCTCACACTGAGACGAGGGTCCTTGACCTGTCCTCACACTGAGACGAGGGCCCTTGACCTGTCCTCACACAGGCTCGTCCCGGAACTGAGAGGATTGAGCTATGAGGAAAGGCTAAAGGAGCTGAACCTCACATCCCTGGAAAACAGAAGAGTAAGGGGAGACATGATAACCACCTACAAAATTCTCAGGGGAATTGACAGGGCGGACAAAGACAAACTTTTCACCACGGGTGGGACACGAACAAGGGGACACAGGTGGAAACTTAGTACCCACATGAGCCACTGAGACGTTAGAAAGAATTTTTTCAGTGTCAGAGTAGTTAATAAATGGAATGCATTAGGAAGCGATGTGGTGGAGGCTGACTCCATACACAGTTTCAAGTGTTATTATGATAAAGCCCATTAGGCTCAGGAACCTGTACACCAGTTGATTGACGGTTGAGAGGCGGGACCAAAGAGCCAGAGCTCAACCCCCGCAAGCACAACTAGGTGAGTACACTGAGACCAGGGTCCTTGACCTGTCCTCATACTGAGACCAGGGTGGGTCCTTGATCTGTCCTCACACTGAGACCAGGGTGGGTCCTTAACCTGTCCTCACACTGAGACGAGGGCCGTCCACAAGTGATTGGGCACCATTCCTTCCCGCCGTCCCATCCCATATCCTTATCCTGACCCCTTCCCAGTGCTATATAGTCGTAATGGCTTGGTGCTTTCCCCTGATAATTCCCTCCCGTTCGCTGTTAAATTAAACACAAAGTTTAATTACCATTAAATGTTAAATTATACTCAAGTATTATATCATTATTAATATTTGAACACCAAGCATTAACATTCCGTAAATAACATATTATATTATAAATTTTTAATATTTAATAACAATGCAGAGATCGACGGGTCTTCCCTCCTCCTCCTCATATAGGAGCGATTATATAGGAACAACCATATAGGAACCATCGTATAGGAGCCATCGTGTAGGAACCAACGTATAGGAGCCATCGTATAGGAACCATCGTATAGGAACCAACGTATAGGAGCCATCGTATAGGAACCATCGTATAGGAACCAACGTATAGGAGCCATCGTATAGGAACCAACGTATAGGAGCCATCGTATAGGAACCAACGTATAGGAGCCATCGTATAGGAACCATCGTATAGGAGCCATCGTATAGGAACCATCGTATAGGAACCAACGTATAGGAGCCATCGTATAGGAACCATCGTATAGGAGCCATCGTATAGGAACCATCGTATAGGAACCAACGTATAGGAGCCATCGTATAGGAACCATCGTATAGGAACCAACGTATAGGAACCATCGTATAGGAACCAACGTATAGGAGCCATCGTATAGGAGCTATTGTAAACTATGTGGAGTTGAGCACTATAACTTTTACATGCAGAAAATTGGTCCTTGTGTCCATCTGGCGCTGTTCTGCAAATGAATAACTGAATTCATTCACTATTATTTAAACTATTGCTAAAGTCTATATAGACTCCGCACTTAACTTTACACTTCCACAGATTTCGTGAAGGAGGGGGGCATTGGGGTCGTTCCCCCCTTCATGGGGGGCATTGGGGTCGTTCCCCCTTCTTGGGGGCCACAGGAACGACTCTGACCCTGCAGATAAAATAACCATTCATCAGGTGAATGATGCTAGCCGTAAGCCTCTGATCTCCAGCCTAATCTAACAGATAATGTTCTTTATACATATAGATTAAAAGAACAGTTTAAAATAAGTATAAAGAACAGCTTAAAGAACATGAAACGAACAGCTTATAGGATATGCAAAGAACAGTTTTAAGTCACGCAAATATATATTATAAAATTATCTTTGGATGTCTTAAACAATATTCACGAATAAGCAAATAATAGATAAATATTACAAATTAAAATAATTTGATAATACTCAATAATGCAAAAACCTATTTTGTTATTAAATTAATATGAAAAAGATATTTCTGAAAGCATGTTAATACGGACGAATAACCCTGGATAAGAGAGAATGGAGATGCAAGCGATAAGGACATAAGATAAGACATCATAATATGAAGAAGAGGGCGATCGTGCCCTTTTGGCATGGAAGAGATCCGACGGGGAGTCCTCGTGTCAGGAAAATAAAGGATGAGGCGAAAGGGAAACTTTTTTATAAGACCACTACGGGCTCACCATAGACCGTGCTACTTGGAACACTACGGGCTCACCATAGACCGTGCTACTTGGAACACTACGGGCTCACCATAGACCGTGCTACTTGGAACACTACGGGCTCACCATAGACCGTGCTACTTGGAACACTACGGGCTCACCATAGACCGTGCTACTTGGAACACTACGGGCTCACCATAGACCGTGCTACTTGGAACACTACGGGCTCACCATAGACCGTGCTACTTGGAACACTACGGGCTCACCATAGACCGTGCTACTTGGAACACTACGGGCTCACCATAGACCGTGCTACTTGGAACATTTTGTTCCAAGTAGCGAATCTTAAACAGCAAGGAGACTTCTCTAACTTTGTAGGGAAAGGGTTTTGAAAACGGGAGGATGAGTGGTTTGAAGGGGGGATTACAGGAAGAATGGGATATAGAGGTTTCGTATTCATCACGCTTTCTAATTTGTAAAACGGCATATATCGTCATGCTAGGCTGGACTAATGTTAAATTAGGGTGGGTTAGTGTTAAGCTGTGTTGAATAGGTACGTTTCAATATAAAACAAAAATCTATTTGTGACTTGTCTTATGCACGAAATGACTCTCAAACGGTTGTGGAGTCCCCCGCCTAGCTTCAAGGTACAGCCCGTCCACCTAAGGTGTCCCCAACGTCAAGAAACTGTCGTACTAAAGCGCACCCTTATCCTGACCAACCAGAGGACCCAAAACAGAAAACGGGACAGTACGATACTTTCGGCAGCCGCTTCCAACACCAAGTCCTAAGCACCAAACTTAAGCTAACACTGTCTACCTTGTTCCAGCCTCCTAGCTGGGTAAACAGTGACTCTCTCACATGATGTCAACACCAACGATCTCAGTATATAGGCAAGACAATAACTTCTCTTTCAAGATAGTTAACACTACTCAAGCAACAAGGCTCTATATCAAGTATCATATAATCTCTACATATAATTAGATCATCACCCCGAGATATATCCTCACCAGCAGCACAAAAATTACCGACAGGAACAACAACAGCAGAAGGCTGGATATAGCCGAAGCACTATATATTAAACAAACAAAAACTCTTCTAACACACATACATACTATAGGGGCACTAAGGTATGTATTTTCATCCTCAGGACCGAGCCAGGAGGGATAGGTAGCACCACTTCTACTATCCCAGCACCGACGTTGACTGAGAAACAAGTAATTGAGATTGAGATGAATGTATCCTCTATTCACTGTTCTTCCGAGAAGGGGTGAGAGCTCAGTGACTTAGTGTGGCTGGTTCACTTGTTTGGTGAAATGAACTTTGGAGGGTTAATTTTTCAGCTTTTTTTTTTCTTCAAGTGGAGAAGACAGTATAATCAATGTAGAGAAGATTCGTTGTTGTATGTGTGTACTCACCTAGTTGTACTCACCTAGTTGTGCTTGCGGGGGTTGAGCTTGGCTCTTTGGTCCCGCCTCTCAACCGTCAATCAACAGGTGTACAGGTTCCTGAGCCTATTGGGCTCTGTCATACTACACTTGAAGCTGTGTATGGAGTCAGCCTCCACCAAAATAGGCAAATGGGGGAAGCACATAAACAAATTTCTGTGTTGTTTTTGTCCATTTTCGTCATGCAGTG
>WNGS01163817.1:13729-43106 GCA_020271785.1 Procambarus virginalis
ACCCACCACCCAGCTGGACCCCAGCTTTGTATAGTACCCCATAATGAACAGTGCTTTCATGTTTAAGTATTTCCGAAACATTCGAAACTTATGGTCAGTATCTGGCATAATCAAACGGGTTACTATCCTGAAGCCTAGTCTCGGGTATAATATTTTTTTCCCGTTGTCGAGACCCTTTGTGCAACAAAATTAATACAATAATGTATTAAATGGAGCGAGGGACTCCTCAAGGCAATTACCTGTCTATATAAAAAAAAGTTTGGGTATACTTGCACTCACTTGTTTACTCATAACGCAAGAAGCTACAACGTTGTTTCGGACCAGTGTCCTCCACACCACCCACCAACAACGTTTAAACAAACACGAATGACGCTAAAAGTCGCCACGTAAAGCTGAGATTATCTCGTGTTATCCATCTCGAAGACAAAGCGAGACCTCAGTACCGTTTTGAAGTTAATGGGGGCGGGGGGGGGGGGTGATAAATTGTCGCTATCCAGCCCACTCTCCTCACAGCCCCATGCTCCAAACGAAGACCCAAAAGTGATTCCATGCACCCGCCAAATCCCCTGTATATGAATGAAAATCGGCTTACACACGGACTCACAACTGATACGTTCGAACACCTCTTTGCTCGGAACACAAGTGCTTCACTGACGAATTTTGTTCGAACCACAACGCCTGTAAATGCAGCCCGTCCCTCCAAACAAAGATCCAAAGTGATTCCATGCACCCGCCAAAACCCCCTGTTTATGAAGAAAGCGGTTTACCCTACACGCGACTCACCACTGCTGACGTTCGAACATATCCGGAACAAGGGACTTCACTGACCGAATTTCCGTTCGAACCACAACGCTGTAAATGTTTCATCCCCGTACTACAAATACAAGTAACCGCCAACAAAACCTAAAACACCTAACCTACCTAAACTATCTATCTATTTATACACAATATGCTAATATATTATGAATATTAATTTATACTTGAGAAAAATTCCCGTTTTGAATGAACAGCATGTTAAAATTTATGAATGGGTCAGTGGGGTCGACCGCTGAATGTAATGGATTGAGTCGAGGATGGGTTGGTAAATGCTTCACCCAGCGTACTACAAATACAAATAATCGCCAACAGAACCTAGATACCTAACCTAACCTATGCCCTATATATATATCCACGATATGCTAATATATTATAATATTATTATATATATATGAGAAAATCTCCTGTTTTTAATGAACAGCAGGTTAAAATGTTATGAATGCGTCTGTGGGGTCGACCGCTGGATGTAAATGGACTCTTCAATCGAGGACGGCCGGGTTAGCTCCAACCCATTCCAGTGTTCGTCCTTATAAACATTGAAATTTTTTTTCGTTAATCCAGAAACCACCACAATGTCTATGTTTGAAAAACACTTTACATACAACTCACTGGATTATGTTTTAAATTCTTGAACATGGCTTCACTTTCTTCCTGTGTTCGAGTTTTCTCTTGATGCTTCACTCACACACCGCAAACAGCCCGTCCTCCAAACCAAAGATCCAAAGTGATTCCATGCACCCGCCAAACCCCCTGTTTATGAATGAAAAGCGGTTTACACACGACTCACATCTGCTGGCGTTCGAACATGTCCGGAACAAGTGGTTCACTGACGAATTTTGTTCGAATCACAACGCTATAAATGCTTCACCCACGTACATACAAATCCAGCCCGCCTCCAAACAAAGATCCAAAGTGATTCCATGCACCCGCCAAACCCCCTGTTTATGAATGAAAAGCGGTTACCACACGACTCACAACTGCTGACTTTCGAACATATCCGGAACAAGTGCTTCACTGACGAATTTTGTTCGAACACCACGCTGTAAATGCTTCACCCACGTACATATACAAATAATCTCCAACAGAACCTAAACACCTTAACCTAACCTACTATTGCCTATATAGTACAACATGCGTATTTTATAATATAATTTATATTTGAGAAATTCCTGTTTTGAATAAACGAGCATAGTTAAAATTATAAATACGTCTGTTTGGGGCCGAACCTTGATGTGAATGGACTTGGTCTGAGGACCGGGTTGTACAAATCAGCCCGTCCTCCAACAAAGATCCAAAAGTGATTCCATGCACCCGCCAAACCCCCTGTTTATGAAATGAAAAGCGGTTTACACACGACTCCCAACTGCTGACGAGGGATGGACAAAGAGGGGTACCAAGAGGTGGAACAAAGTGACGTACAAAGAGGAGGGGCTAAGTGGGGGGACTAAGAGGTTGGGGCGAAGTGGGAGATCAAGAGGAGGGACGAAGTAACGTACCAAGAGGAGGGGCGAACTGGAGGACCGAGAGGAGGGACGAAGTGACGTACCAACAGGAGGGGCGAAATGACGTAAAATAGGAGGGGCGAAATGGGGGGACCAAGAGGAGGAACAGAGGATGGGCGAAGTTGGGGGACCAAGATGAGAAGTGAAGTGGGGGGGGGGCAAAGAGGAGGGGCTAAGTGACGTATGAAATGGAAGGATGAAGGGAGGTACCAAGAGGAGTGGCGATGTGACGTACCAAGAGGAGGGGCGAAGTGGGAGACCAAAAGGAGAGACACAATGGGGGACCTGGAGAAGGGGCGAAATGGGGGGCCAAGAGGTGGGGCGAATTGAGAGATAAAGAGGAGGGACGAAGTCCTGTACCACAGTCCTCCCCTGCTTTCCCCCCCTCACCTGTCTCCTCGCCCTCCCAACAATTTTCCCACTCCACCGTCCCCTCTTCCTTCCCAACATGCCCCATTCTCCTGTCTCTTTGTCCTCCCGACCATTCTCCATTCCACCCTTCCCCTCGTCCACCACAATCTCCAACTCTCCTCCTCGTCAACCTCATACTTCCCCGCCATTACCCCATCCCTTGTCCCCTCGTCCTCCCCATCATCTCTCACTTCCGTCCCCTCGTCATCCCCACCATTCCCCACTCCCTCGTCCGATTGCCTTCCCCAAATAGTATGATCTTCCCATCAGAAAATTGGGAACATCAAGTGATCTAATATTCCCATCACTGAAATATAAGAAAAAACAGTTAAAAAATTAAATGAAATATGAAAAAAAATATATATATATTATAGTTTGTGAAGGGTACCACCTCGGTGCCAATGTGGGGACCCATAGCCTCGGAGAAGAAAATAAAACGTATTCAGAGGAGACCTTGTGGTTTCTTACTGAACACAAATATTTTCTTCTCCTACCACCCCCATTCTTTTGTATGTACACATATATTTTGCTTTATTTGAACTTTGTTACAAAAAAGGAGTTACATAGGTTACAAGATGGTTATCATAGGTTGTCGAGTTCCTCCAGCTCCTCAGATGGCGGGCAGGAACCCTGGATGCAGTGCGCATTTCCCCTCTGTATCGCCACGCTGAGGCGCTGGAAAAGAAAGCTGGCAGCTCTAGGGTCCCTTGTTGTTTCAATGAGCCTAGAACCCAGTTCCTTCAAAAAACTGGTAGCACTTTTACCCCAGGCTCCGAGTGTCTCAGAAGCAATGGGGACAAAATTGTAGTGGTGATCCAGTTCTCTATACTTACGGGATTGGCTGCTTCCCTGTGGGTGGCAGCGGCACCTGGTTGTGCAACACTGAGGTCAATGTAGGTGTTACCAGGGTTGATACGCACGTGTAGTCCCATACCAACTGCTTGCCATTCTTCCAGGGGTTCACTGTGATACCATCCGGGCGACCAATAAGAGCATCAGAGTTACGGGGCGTTAGGTAACGAGGCTTTCTCTCAGCTGGGCATCCAGCTGTGGTGAGGCTCCTCTTGATGATGTCGTTAACTTCACTGTGCCTCGAGTGCCATCCTCCTGTGCTTTGGCAGAGTAGGCCATGGTGGCCGTACCTGTCAGCAACCACCTCGCCGCAAATACACCTATATCTGGTGTGGATTGGGGCAGCAAGGCGGAGGGCCACAGCAATTCGGAGGGCGTGTGGTGTGAGATGCGTGCCAGTTGCCGACATTGGGGTTGCTAACAGGAAATCCCCTGCATGTGGGGCTGCTACTGCTGTGAGGCGAGCAATGTCGTGCTATGTTGATGCAGCACCCAGGCACTCTGCAGCAACTTTGTCTACAATGGGGCCATCCCAGCTGGATTGCCTGTGGGCTTTTGGGGATGGTGGTTGAGGTGATGGGCCTGCACGAGAGGCCCACTCTGTGGCACAGCGTGTAAAATTGGGATCATGTACACCTGCCAGCTGATGTAAGTGGGCAGGTAGAATTTCCTTCACAAGGTCGTCGGATGCTGATAAGGAGGACAGGAAGGCTGGAACAGCGATTTGCGTTGCTGTTCGAACTCCGAGGGCCCCAAGTCTTACGGGAAGAGAGGCTTGTTTCCATTGCAGGTCATCAAGAGAGAGGTTAAGGGCTTTTTCTAGCATTGATTTCAGTAACCGGTCATACTCACTTAGTTTTTGGCTACTGTAATATGGTGAACACCTCAGAAAGTAGGTTTACCTGGGGAGGGACAGACATCTGGTGATGAGGTAGAGTGCATCATGAGCATCAATATCCTCAATCCTCCCATCCATCCTCTTAAGGTCGTCGATTTTCTTATCAAGGACCTCATCGATGGCTTTCAACCCCAGGGGAGCTCCTAGGAGTGTGCTGTCTTCAGGTTTAGTTTTATGGATGTTTGGCAGAAGACCCTCTATTCTCTCTACGATGCCCTGGTTGGAACATATGATTTCACATTTAGAAAGGTTCAGGGTGAGGCCTAAAACTGCACCTTGCTCCTGGATTTTTCTGATGTCCTCCAGGAGGGAGTCTTGGGAACCTTGAGTCTTGACATATATATATATATATATATATATATATAATATATATATATATATATATATATATATATATATATATATACATATATATATGTCATACCTAGTAGCCAGAACGCACTTCTCAGCCTACTATGCCATGACCGATTTGCCTAATAAGCCAAGTTTTCATGAATTAATATATTTTCAATAATTTTTTTCTTATGAAATGATGAGGTCAATTTTTTTTTATTGGAGTTAAAATTAACGTAGAGATATGACCGAACCTAACCAACCCTACCTAACATAACCTAACCTATCTTTATAGGTTAGATTAGGATAGGTAACCGAAAAAGTTAGGTTAGGTTAGGTTAGGTAGATTAGGTAGTAAAAAAATAATTAATTCATGAAAACTTGGCTTATTAGGCAAATCGGGCCTTGCATAGTAGGCTGAGAAGTGCATTCTGGCTACTAGATACGACATATATATATATATATATATATATATATATATATATATATATATATATATATATATATATATATATATATATATATATATATATATATATATATTGCCGGGGTGCACACGGTTCTTGTTAGTGAAGGGTTAAAGCAACGGTAGACTGGATCTCCTCTTGAGGTGGTTGCTCCGACAATAACCCTTACTCACCGTCGTTCTACGGGTCTTCCCTCGATCCTCTAGGCTCCACTGCACGCCCCGGAGAGTACCCCAGTCGATCTCACAACCGGCCTTAAGTTGTAAGATGAGTGGAGACACAGATCGTTCCCTCAATCTGTGGCCCGCCCCGACACAGAACTCTCACATAGCCTTCAAGGTCGCCAACTGGTGTTTTTAGGTGTCCAGTAACACAGCAGTGGTGAGGTGTAATTGTGGTAATTGTGGTAAGAGCAATTTCAAATAGTATTGTCTCAGGCAAGTCACTCTGTCTTACTTCCTTACACGGTCACAAGATCAATGGAGGGGATGATATCAAACACCAAAGAGTTTTGGTATTTTACTTAAAAGACAACGAGAAATATATATATATGCATCAATGTATCAGGAACAAAGTACAGCAGTTGCTCAATCCGCAGCAAAATAATCCGGAACGCACCAAATGGTAACACACGGCAACCCCTCGCGTCACCTGTCAAAGTCAGCTGACTCCGGGCCCTAGCACCCGTGAGAAAAGACTAGTACTTGTTTTCCAATTCTGTCACGATCCCCGTTTATTTAACTTTTCGCAAAACACTGTATTTAACATTCACATGGCATACTTATGATTTCACTGGCCTCACGATCAATATCTTACTCACAATGCACTCACAGTGACTTTTCACCGTACCAAAAGATTACTCTATTCTTAATAATATTTACTGTGAATGCACTCGCTTGATCATTGAACGTATCTTTACATCAATACTTTCTCTTAAAGGGATATCACTGGCAATCACTTCACGTATGTGAGATTATTCAGTACACAGGATTGTACATAGATAAATCAATGATCGAATCACAGGAATATATATATATAAATCATGGAGATCAACACACAGGCATTTATATCAATAAATCATGGAGATCAACACACAGGCATTTATATCAATAGATCATGGAGGTCAATACACAGGCATTTATATCAATAAATCATGGAGATCAATACACAGGCATTTATATCAATAAATCATGGAGATCAATACACAGGCATTTATATCAATAAATCATGGAGATCAATACACAGGCATTTATATCAATAAATCATGGAGATCAACACACAGGCATGTATATCAAGTTTGGGCTCAATAGCCTAGTACCAAATCTGGTCTACTACTAATATATATAATAATAATAATCACAGGAAATGAATTATAGTCACAGTAAATTCCTTAATGAATCCTGGTGCTTGCACATACCCACACATAGATATATATGTAAACTGCTACTGTGAGCGCTCTGGGTAGCCTCACCACACACTGTGCTCTCTGTGACTTAGACTCAAGTGAGACTTGCTCACGACATATAAAATATTCTGACAAGTATATATATAGCTAACTAAAGGGGAAATGGGAGGGTAACTGTAAACACCTACTTCACCTATCCTAGGATGACAGTTGGGTTGTAGCTCCTGGTCCAGGCTCTCGCCTCGTACACCCTCCAGAAACACAAGCCAACGCCTTAGGATTTTCACGTCTCGCCGCTTTCTGTACACAGCAGGTCCGTGCTCCTTCCCCTACAGTACGTCGCCGGGTTGAAGTCGGTCTCCTGGCCGTCAACTTTCCTCCCAACTACGGCAGCCAGCCTACGTCTCGGCGGTCGTCGTACGTTTCCCAAATAGTGCTTGTCACTGTACTCCCAGATTAACTGCCTCTCACCACTACGAAGTCACTGTGAAGTTATCAGCCGTCCCAGACGATACTGCTTAAGCTCCACACGCACAGCACCCGACTTCAGAGCACTTGAAGCTCACCTCACTGTCAATTCCCTCGTCGTCTAGGTATGCCACTAGGCATTTGGGAAGACTTCTCGACGTGCTTGCATCCAACTGTTGACTCGTAGGGTTCCACGAAGGTGGGGTTACTGTCAAACTTGACAGGATCGTCGATCACACGTTCAACCAAGTTGACAAGGTGGTCAACTCGATTCACTCACGGTGGATTGGCCCGGCCACTAAGCTGTCTCCTATTCTGGTGAACTGTCAAGGACGTCGCACACGTCAATGCCCGGCCCACCTCTGGCAACACACCTGTCCTGGAGCACTTGTTGCTCAATATTCTGTCAATTCCTTATCTGAGCCACATCTGGGTTGCAGGAAGACCTCACAGAGTGCGCGCTAACAACTGGAGACGCTTACATCCACCGGAGCACGGTAATCCGTCACTTAAACAGGATGACCGATCGCATGTCCTACCTCTCGGACGCGTCGTGTGAGACTGATGGCGCGACGGCGCCACCACGGCTGGACCCCCTTGCCTATGTGACGTCACATTTTCCAAAGTCGGTTTTCATTGGCTCCCAGTGCCACGTCGCTGACGGTGACCAATCTGGCGCCACTGACGTCACACAGTTTTGGCGGGATAACAGACTCGCCAGCGCCATTTTGGCTCCCTAAAGGGCCTATCCCACAGGCCAAAATGTTCTTCTTTCACGAATTTCTCGGCTCATCGAGAATACTACTCTCTCCAACACATTTTCAATTGAAGCCTGCAACGTAGAGAACGCTCGGGAATAGTGGACATGACTCTTACAGCAGGCGTGGGAGAATTAGAAGGGGGGGAACACCGTCACAATATATATAAAATATTTTTATATTGTATGGAGGGGGGTTATAAACAGAGTCCTACAAACATATGTAGAAACTCCCTACAATCCCAAGGAAACAAGCGAACCTTGGGTTAGGTTAGTGTACAGACTAACATATGATGACTGGAATGCAAAAATCCCAAGGAAACAAGCTAACAAGAAACAAACAAATACATATTCTGTATTTACTCTCTCTTTCTCTCTCTCTCTCTCTCTCTCTCTCTCTCTCTCTCTCTATATCTCTCTATCTATATCTCTCTCTCTCTCTCTATCTCTCTATATATATATATATATATATATATATATATATATATATATATAATCATATATATTTTTTATTCAAAAATTTAAATTGTGATGTTGCATGATGTTGCGATGCCGGAACAACCGTGGACATCTTCAAGAGGAAACTAGATTTATTCCTCCAAGGAGTTCCGGACCAGCCGGGCTGTGGTGGGTATGTGGGCCTGCGGGCTACTCCAAGCAACAGCCTGGTGGACCAAACTCTCACAAGTCAAGCCTGGCCTCGGGCCGGGCTTGGGGAGTAGAACTCCCAGAACCCCATCAACCAGGTATCAACCAGGTATATATTCCATATATCCATAGTCAAAAAACCAAAAAAACAAAAAAAAACAAAAAACCAAAAAACCAATAAAAAACCCAAAAAACCAAAAAAAAAAAAAAAAAAAACAATAAAAATCTATATATATATAGTCAAAGCGACGTCCACCAGGACCTTGCCCCACATCCCCAAGGCTGCCCGTCACCAAGCAGCAGCCAAACTCACCAGTCTGCTGACAAAGGTCAACAATGCTCCCAGAACCTCTGGATCGTGGCACAATCTCCTTCTATTTGGGAATGCATGCCTAGCATTACTGCCCAGGAGAGACAAGTCATTAGCAACCTCTGTAATCAGGGCACTTAATGAATTCCCCAGAGCAGACAACCTGGTCCGCCTCCCCCCTCGTGCCAAGAACACCAGCCGCAGGACGACCAACAATAACTCATCTGAGAACCACAAAATGAGAGCACGGATCACCAGGAAAATAGAAGAGGGCAATACCACAGGTGCCATCAGAATCATGACCAGTGATGACACTATTGCCCCCAGGAACGCCACGACAGCAGAGGCTCTTCAAGACAAACACCCACCCAGAGCCCCCGACAGAAGCAGGGATCCCCAGGAAAACAATGTTGGCATAGAACCTTTGACTGTTCGAGAATCTGAGGTGTACAAAGCAGCCATGTCTTTTCCAACAGGTTCAGCAGGGGGCTTTACAGGTTTAAGACCCCAGCACATCAAACAAATGCTGAACCCGGTGCTTGGAGATGCTGCAAAGGACCTTCTAGTGGAACTTACCAGATTCTCCAACATGTGTTTGGCTGGTGGCATCCCTGAGGATATCAGGCCTGTCTTTTATGGAGCAGCACTCTGTGCTCTAAAGAAGAAGGATAGGGGTATCAGGCCCATTGCCGTTGGCAACACCCTCCGACGCCTCGTAGCTAAGGCTGCAGTGAGATCTATCAGCCAGGAAGCAGCCACCTTGCTGAAACCTCATCAGCTCGGGTTTGGGATTCCCCTAGGTTGTGAAGCTGCAGCACATGCAGCGCGGGCTTACATTGCTGATCTCCCGAACCAGAAGGCACTAGTAAAGCTTGACTTCAAAAATGCTTTCAATCAAGTCAGACGAGACGCCGTCCTCAGGGCTGTACACAACCATTTCCGTCCCCTTTACCCGTTCATCCGATCGTGCTACAGTGGGGACTCTAAGCTTCTTTTTGGGGAACATGAAATAAACTCCTGTGAAGGTGTCCAACAAGGTGACCCCTTAGCACCCCTCCTTTTCTGCCTAGCTATCAAAGAGGTCACTGATAGTCTGACAAGCGAGCTAAACATCTGGTACCTGGATGATGGCACTCTCGCTGGAACCCCGGAAACCATTTTGGAGGATATAAGGAAAATCCAGGAGCAGGGAGCAGCCTTAGGCCTCATTCTCAATGCATCCAAGTGTGAAATAATCTCCCGCAACCAAGACATCACTGGGCAAATACAAAATGTTCTTCCAGACATTCTCGTTGTCGAGCCACCGGACTGCACTCTCCTGGGTGCCCCCATTGGCCCACGAGCAATCGAGGAGGTCCTGGCTGCAAAAATCACTGATCTAAAGAGAATGCTGGACAGGATTGACAAGATTGATGCCCATGATGCTCTCTTTCTCCTCACAAGATGCCTGTCTCTCCCTAAGTTGACCTACTTTCTGAGATGTTCTCCATCCTACAGCAGCCCTAAGTTAAATGTGTATGACACCCTTCTGAGGTCCATGCTGGTGAAAGTCCTGAACCTGCCATTGGACGACTCTCAGTGGGAGCAAGCAACCCTTCCTGTAAGACTTGGCGGCCTTGGTGTCCGCACAGCCTCCCAAATTGCTCTACCAGCCTTCCTTTCCTCCTCCCACGCATCGCACGACCTCGTCAGAGATATCTTACCTGCAACCCTGAGAGATTCAGCAGGAATACACGATCCTGCTTTCACTGAATGTTCAAATCAGTGGGATGTTCTCGCAGCCCCAGCAACCATTATAGAGCCAACAAAACAACACAAACAGTCCGGCTGGGACCACCCTCTAGTGGAAAAAGTAGCTGATGCCATGCTCAGCGCCGCAACATCAGACAAGGAGAAAGCCCGCCTCAGAGCAGTGCGTGCCCCCCATGCAGGAGACTTCCTCCTGGCAGTACCCATGTCAGCAATGGGCACGCGCCTAGATCCAGAATCCCTTCGTGTAGCAGTGGCCCTCCGCCTTGGTGCCCCAATTCACACTGAATACAAGTGTATTTGCAACAGGGTGGAAGCAGACCAATACGGACTGCATGGGTTGCATTGCGGAAGCACAAAGGGCTGGCATGCAAGACACAACGAGGTCAATGACATCATCAAGAGAAGCCTCGTCTCAGCTAAGTGCCCAGCGGAGAGAGAACCTCGCATCCTAGGGGTCCAAAACCCGGATTTCCCCGCACTTCGCCCTGATGGCATCACCATATACTCATGGAAGGAGGGTAGACAGTTGGTGTGGGACTACACATGTGTATCCACCCTGGCTGACACCTATGTACACTTCGGAGCTGATCAAGCAGGTGGGGCGGCCAACCACAGGGAAACAGCAAAATCTCTCAAATACAGGCGACTGGCAGGTCAATACCTCTTTGTTCCCATAGCGTCTGAGACGCATGGCCCCTGGGGCAAGAGTGCCTTGGGATTTCTCAAGGAATTGGGTTCCAAGCTCATTGACGTCACCAGAGACCCAAGGGCTTGCAGTTTTTTGTTTCAGCGCCTCAGTGTGGCGATCCAGAGGGGAAATGCTTGCTGCGTCCTCGGTTCCTGTCCGGAAGCGGAGGAGCTTCAAGAGATCCATAACCTTTAGGCATTTGTCTTGTATGTTTTGTAACCTTTAAATACACAATAAAGCATAAGAAAAAAAGGAAGGGGGTGGTAGGAGAAAAGCACACAGAAACTGTATTGGAGGGGACCTACATTCCCTCCAATGCGTTATGTGTGATTTCCTCCGAGGCTATGGGTCCCCCTTCTTCCAGCCAGAGGTGGTACTCCCTTCCATATATATATTATATATATATATATATATATATATATATATATATATATATATATATATATTATATAATATATATATATATATATATATATATATGATATATATATATATATATATATTGTCGGGNACAGAGAGAGAGAGACAGACAGACAGACAGAGAGAGAGGTGAAAAGGAGTAGTAGTCAAAACAAGAGACCAAGCCGTGCCAGGGGACGAGGTAGTCACCACTGGAGGCTTGGGGCTCGACCCTATCACAGAGGAGGGAGGGGAGCCGAGGGGAGGAGTCAGTTTAGGCTGAGGGGAGTAGTCAGAGAGGCCAAAGGTCTGCCCGAAACACTGCGTGTACTAGTGGCTTTACAGGATCGTAATACCATATTATGTATCCTCACAATCCCAATGTACCTCCTGTATATGCATAAATAAATAAATAAATAAAATAAAATAAAAGGAGGAGCAAGGTCGGGGCCGAATGCAGCGGAGGTTACAGAGCCTGGTCTTCCAATACAGACCGACTCGGGAGCTTGGTCGCCCACCCCACGAGCCTGAGAAGGTAAATGAGGAACAGAATTAGACATGGGTACGAAGAGAAAAAAAATCATTCACGAATGTGCACCCATAATCACCATGGAGCCACAATTAGAGGCAGGACATCCAACAAGAAGCCATCGCCGATCATGCCAGGACCCCTTAGGGGTGCGTCGCGAGTATACACCCCACAAACGCCACCTTAAGAACCGTCAGTCCGTCGAGATCAGGTTCAGTGACGAAAGGAGGACTGACAATAAAAGGTTCCCCTCGCTTTCTACGTTGGGTACTACAGTTCTATGGGTGCAAGAATATGCCTCCCCAAGCACCCGGGCGTCAAAATAGAAGTCAAATGAATAACCAAAACAAGCAAAAGGTCGGCAGGAAACGACAAACAGATAGGAGAAGAGGGGGTGAAAAACGAAACATATGGAAAAGGAAAAGCGATCCGGCACAATTAGAGAAGACAGCAGCAGAAGCACAAGGCCACAAAAGGACAGAGGACTGTCCCACGGAGCATCACTCCGGCAGCCGTCCACTAAGCCCCCTCATGGCGCTAACGGGCCGGATGGAGAGGGGGTGGTGGTGGATAAGAAGATGTGCAGTGCGTTGTCGAGGACATGGCGAGACATTACGACAGGGCATGGCATGATGGAGTCTAGTACAGGCAATGGAGCAGTCACTGACGAAGTGGAGAATTGTCTTTGTGGTGGCAGAGTCGGCCGACCTGCCTTTAAGTCCCACATTGTGCAGTTGGCGTCTTTGAATTTGTTGGGTATCGAGGTGCCATGGACGTGGTGGACGAGGCTGTCGAAGGAGCAGGTGGATGTTCTTGCTGTGGGAAGAACACAGGCTTCTTGCCACAGTAATCCGCGCCACAGTAGAACCACAGAGCACCAGTGGTGACGAAAGTCCAGTGAGCAGTTATATTAATGTTTGTGGGTTCGTTCTGTCAGATGGGCGTTTTGTCACCGAGTCACCAATGTAACGTTAGATTTGGTGACAAAATGTAGACTAAATACAAGTTTAATATTGGATGGTAATCTCCTACATTTAATAGAGGAGTTCCAAACCTTTGCTATGCCCTCCACCCCTTTGAAATATTTATTTTTGCACGTCATAAAATTAACATATATGAAGACAGTATTCTCGATCTTTTTGGAATTTTATTCTCAAGAGGATAATGTTTAGGCAAATCACACAGCCTTCTTTTATGTTGCACACCCAGAAATGCCACATTGCACCCCCTGTGGGTACTGGCACCCCAGGTTAGGAACATTATATAGTTACAGAGGTTGGTGACGAATGGTACGTTATTGCTGTGACAGGTCGAGCCGTAGTGCGTTGCTGTTGAAGACTGGTAGCTTCCGTCGTATATGCAAGATGTTATTCTTCACCACATATGAGCGAGAATGGCGATACTGTAATTCTGGCGCCATGTATCCTCGGCCGCCTGATCTGTTTCTTGCCCCAGGCTGCTCATAATTCGGTTGAGGGGACTGATTTGCATCTGTTGGAAGTTGTTGTTAGTTAACTAAACTTGTTGGGAATGTATAGCAGGTGTCAGTAATATGTGAAAGTGTGGAATACTTTGAATAATATTAACAGCATTTTCATTATCTTTAATATGATTGCTACACACTGAAGAAATGTTAATCTCTGCAATTTGTTTTGTATTTAGCAGCGTCAACTTCAAACTAACAGTATCAAGATTAGTAAAATAATAACACTGCTGCTGCAGCAGCAAAGTTTGAGATATTAAATTCGACTCTGGTAATTTTACTTTAACAATACATCCCATCCTTACCTGAATTAAGGGGCGCCTGACAGCCGAGTGGACAGCGCTTCAGATTCGTAGTCCTGAGGTTCCTGGTTCGGTCCCCGGTGGAGGCTGAGACCAATGGGCAAAAAATGTCTTTCACCCTGATGCCCCTGTTACTTAGCGGTAAATAGGTACCTGGGAGTTGGACAGCTGCTACGGGCTGCTTCCTAGGGGTGTGTAACAAAATGGGGGCCTGGTCGAGGATCGGGCAGCGAGAACGCAAAGTTCCATAATCAAGACATCTCAAGACAACCACCCAGTTAACAGCTGTTAGTGATTGTAGCACTACAAAATTGTTCCCCATTGTGGAAAGAATTTAATAAAAGTAGTTTAAAAATTCAAGGACACTTACACGTACAATATTATAATCCTGCAATAGATTTATCCTCTGAAGTAATTAACACATCTTACGGAGTCGACCATACTTGGGGGCACCGATGTGCGTGAGCATCACAACTGCCACTGACAAGTGCAATCTATAAATACATTTTGAAAGACACTTCAGTTAAGTCCACCACTTATATTGAGAATCTGTAGGTTTAGAAATGTAAATTCCGTCACAAAAAAAATATGTACAATAGTCTACGCCGACTCAAGATTGAACATTATGCAGATTACATTTCGCAGTCCATAAATATTAGGACATCAGGAGTGTCCATTCTCTGTACTGTGGCACATTGTATTTTAAAAGAAAAAGCAGAAAACATTTCATAATTTTAACGTACAGACAGTCATGCCACTTTAGCCGTGTAGGAATTCCATCCGTCTTATATCTTACAATTTATTGGACCAAGTAATGCGACACATTGTTCATTTTATTTCCAAATCCTTCGCAAGTTAGGATTTGAGTAGACGGCTCGTCGACTTCAAACGCTTGACACCTTTCCTGAATGTCTCCGATTGGACTTTAATCTTTATGGGTTATAGGCACTTAACCAGATAAGCCAATTCCCTTGTCAGCCACATATGCTCAAGATTTAATACAGCCTCCATAATTTACACAAGTAGGTATGCTTTCGATCTTAAGCAGTTTTAATCTTTCCAATCTTAATGCTTAAGTCACATATCTCTATCACCACTAAAAGCAATGCCTAGTCTCATTAGTTCGTCGAAATTTCGTTTGTATTAATCTTTATGTACATTAGCAAATTGATCTGGCTGTTGTGTTAAGGTCTGCTAGTGGTTTACATCTTGTGGCGAACCCTCGGGAATATGCTGTTTTCATGATCAACCCATCCTCATCAACAAAGCCCGTAAGTGATACCGTGCACCTGACCACCCCCCCAACTCTTGAAACAAAAAGCTTTGCACACTACTCTCAACTGATGAAGTTTGAACATTTAACACTGCTTCACCGATTACCTCTGTTCGATCAACAACTAATTGTGCAGCAAATGTAGCACAAGTACTACTAGTAACCAACATACTGCAAATGCAAATAGTTGTCATCAGAAACTAAACGCCTAACCTACGTCTTGATGTGCTAATATATAATATTAATGCTTTAGGAAAATTACATTTCTAATTAGCATCATGTTAAAGCTGATGAATACGCCTTTGGGGTCGGTCCCTGGATGGAATGAACCTAACCTGACGACAGGGTTTAAGGAGTAACGTCCACTTGCTAGCCACCAAACTTTCAATTATTAACCCTCTCCTACTCCTGGCAGCATCTCTAACAACCAGTAGTGGAAACTTACGGTTACTCATGCAAGCGACATTTAGTGACAAATTCAAGGCAGGATATCTTTTGATGCTGCTCTCTGGGTTACCACAGCACTGGTGCCCACTCTTCCCCTAGCACGGCGTATCCCCTGTGGAGTAAATGCACGTAGGACATTTAACAATTTAACAACAGTTGTTTCATTGACCGTTAGTAGTTTACAAAACTACCATGAATAATGGATTATAAACATACAAAATATTTAAATAGTAAAAAATTATTCCCGTTAGGTTCATGTGATCAAAGTAGGTTTGTCGCCATCATTAAATGAATTTGAGATATTCAATTCAGATAAGTATGGAACTGTAATCTTCCTCTATGTCCAAACTACCACATGAATAACATCCTGTGGTGTCCCTTTTAAGAGGATGTCAGCATTTTGATGAAAATTTACAGTAAAATTAATATAAATAAATAAATAAATATAAATAAATATGTTTATTCAGGTAAGGTATATACATACAAGTGAGGTTACATTAATGGCCAGATATGTAAATTACTCATTAAATTTCCTCCTGTTTCTTCTTGAGAATAGGTGCAGTTTGCAAGAATGGTTAACCCTCCCGATGACTGCACCAGGACAGATGTAAGGAGACGCGTTGACGGTTAGGAGGAGAAGAAAGTCAAAAGCGGTAGATGTGATGGGCCGTAGAGAGAGGAGTGGCGACAAAAACAGAGGCGGATGTTAGAAGGAGACACCCCGCACCGGGGGGCGGGGCGTCGTGGTCACTGCGGCAGCTGATCCACGCACGGCGTAGCAGTGTGCGTAATACGGGAACTAATACTTCTCCGGAAACTTGTGTATAGGAAAGCGCAAGCAGTCCGCTTCCCAAATCGCCCACAGGTCAGCGGACAGCCGGCCACCAGGTGGCGCCCTCGGCTGAGACATCCTATCCGGCACCCTATACACAAACTCCTTCACCCGCGACACCTAGACAGTGGACGAGCACCACGGGATCGGAAGCACCCGAGCATCCCAATAAAAGGCCCAAATCCGGACCCTTACAGGGCACGACCCTAGCAGACGGTACTAGGCAACCCCCAGACCGGAGCAAGGAAGGAGGGGATACAGCAGGGGATGCAGGCGCGGCATCGACCCCCACCACAGGGCACAGGAGCCGAGGCCCCCCGGCTCACATCTTTCTGCAACATCACGACGAGGTCCCGATCATCAGGGACAACCCCCCACTGCGGAGATCCAACAGCAGGCGACGCAGGAGAGGGGGCACAGGTAGCAGCTTCGGAGCCCCTCACAGCACCATCATCCACGGCGGGGGGCGCCACATCACCATACTCCCCTACCTCCTCCCAAGGCACACCACGAAGGGGAGACACACTCCGAGCCCGCCGCGAACGCTTCGAGACAGGCCGCACCACACCACGCCCAGCAGGCCCCGCCGCAGGCATGGCCACCATCGCACATCCACACAGGCCACACCCGCACCGTCCGAAGAGTCCATAGAGGCCACATCACCCACACTGTCTACATCATCAACGGAAACAGCCTCAGAACACCGACGCGCACGCTTCTGCAAAGGGATGGAAAGAGCAGAATTACAGTTGTCGATACACACAGACACAGCAGGCACCTCACCTTGCCGAAGCACCCCCTCCAAAACAGCAGAACCCGCGTCCCCGGGAGCCGGTATCACATCCACAGGCGGGGGCAGGACATCGACCTCCACCGGGACACCCTTCACTACCACAGCAGTCACCTGACGTGTCACACGGGCCGTAGAACTTGCCTCAACAGGTGGAGCAGCAGACAGGCAATCAGGCGCCTCAGGCACAGCACCCACTCCGTCCTCAGAACCGTCCGAACGCAACAGGGGTGGAAAATCCTCCGCACGAAGAACATGCATCCGACCAGTTGCTCCCACGTCGCACGCCGCAGCCAGATGACCCTCGTGACCACACCGGTAACAGGTGCGTGGTTGACCCCGGTACAGGCAGCGGAGCATGTAACCCAACACGGACATCGACGACGGGACACTACACCTCAGCGACATCGTCAGGGTGTGGGAGCCGTCAAGCATACCAACACAGTGCCCGGCAATGACCTTGTTCCAACGAACACTTAACACTGTCCCAAATCGTTCAAAACAGGAGGTTAAAAAGTCGTCCTGAAATTTGAAGGGGGCACCATCACCACCACAGACGTCAAGGTAGCACTAAGATTCACTACCTTAACGAAGCCAGGGAGAGGGTAAACACGCCCCTCACAACGCTCGAGAAACGCCTGAAAGGCAGCCTGGAGGCGGAACTTGACCACAGCACGGTGGCCCTGAAGCAGCTAGATGCCCACCAGGTCAGACAGCTGCACATGCAGCACGTTCACCAGGGCGACACCAACCAATGAATGATCCACCGGCACCGTAAACGCGAGACCAGCCGACAACGTCCTCTTCACTGGGGGGCGAGAAGTCCCCACGGCTAAGGCAAACGTCACCCTGTCAGTGGCAAACCACCACTAGTAGGGCAAACAAGTAATCACCGAACTTAAACACTAGCCAGGAGCTGAGAGACCTCAGGAGCGTCCAACCTGGCTGACGGTCACCACGCAACTCCCCACCTGTTTCTTACTCGTGTCATTATTAGCAACCACAGCCCTGCTGGATACGTTGTTACTCACCTTCTAAATAGTGGTTCTAGAAAACCCTAGACAACACTACTTGGCCTCTCACGTATCTAAGTTTTTTATTTCACAACACGACTACTAAAAGCTTACTAAAATTTCTTTTACATTAAAAGAAAATAAAAGTAATGCCTCTACTATACAAATCGATTTATAGATTCTAAAAATATTTTTGTTTCATTTTAAAGAGTGATGCATAACAAAGCCTTTAATTGCTATACATTGCATACTAAAAAGATTAAATTTATGAATTTAGGTTACAACAGTTATGCAGCAAGTTTCAAAACATTTTTACAATTTTCTTTTGGAGAGTTGGGTACTAAATGGGTCAGCTAGTGTTATCAGCAACTGGCACATGCTGGCAAGACAGGGATAGCAGGAGACAGACAAGGACAGCAGGAGGCCACACCTTAACACTACCTCTATGCTGTCGTTTACGAAACTTATCCTGTAATCCTTAATTATGGATAAAACTAATTGAAACTATTTTGTAAGCATAGGCCAGCTTGTATGGACAACTGCAAGTATTTTAAATTTAACTATACTTGGTTTCAAATTAACATACGTTTACACGCGTGGGCGAGCCCCACACTACAATGGTAGCCCACACCCGTGTTGCTGGGCGAGCCTCACGCTACAATGGTAGCCCACACCCGTGTTGCTGGGAGCAACAGTAAACATTACACTGCTCAAGTACCGACATTCGTGGCTAAGTGTCTATTGGAAATTGGTAGGCTCTTGCACTCGCTCGTGAATCATCATTTTAAGACTCGTTTTGCTGTAGAGTACAAAAACGTAGTCTGAACCAAGTTGTCACACGTACCCACCAAGTCAAATCAGTAGTTGGTCCTTCAGACCGGTGTTTTGTTTTGTTTGTTGTGTACCGATGGTTTTGTAATGTTTGATATGCGCCTGTGTTTTTGTTGTTTTGCTTTTGTTTATCCTTTGTACTGTAATTGTTATCCTTTGTACTGCAATGTATTATCCTTGTACTGTTTTTAAGTGACTTTTTGAGTTTTGTTATTTGTTATGCTGTCCTGTAGGCCCTTCTGGCTGATGGGTTTTCCTTGTTTATCTTGTTTTGTAATGTGTTTCTCATTGTTTTTTTATTGTATTAATTTGCATGTTTGCATGTAAAAATAAAAATAAAAAAAAAAAGTCAAATCAGTAGTTAATTAACAAATACCAGACGATTTGTTAATCTACAAACACACACAACTGTTAATATTAAAACTTGAGCCCTTTCTCGTATCTTATTCGGATATTAAGGAACAAGCTTTGAGCATTTTAAACTATCTTATTACCGTACAAATTTCCATTTAATGTTTCCAATTATGGAATTTTTACAAAGCAAGATGAATAATTTCTGTTCCTGCCAAACCCTTGCTAGGATTCACTTTTGTACAAGTTCGACCAGAGAACTTTATGACTGAACTGTAGTAACCGATTATACACCCCCAGTAACCAGCTTAATTCCCGTCTCGCTGCTGTCACCGGGGAAAAAAAATGGCGACATTGTTAAGGAGGTACTAGATGGATACCCAGCTGTATGTACCCCATAATGAACAGTGTTTTCATGTTAAGTATTTCCGAAAACATGAAACTTATGGTCTATTTCTGGCATAATCAACGGTTATATCCTGAAGCCTAGTCTCGGGTATATTATTTTTTTCCCGTTGTCGAGACCCTTTGTGCAACAAAATTAATTACAATAATGTATAATGGAGCGAGGACTCCTCAAGCAATTAACTGTCTATATTAAACAAAAGTTTGGGTATACTTGCCTCACTTGTTACTCATAACGCAAGAAGCAACAACGTTGTTTCGGACCAGTGTCCTCCACACCACCACCAACACCGGTTTAAACAAACACGAATGACGCTAAAAGTCGCCACGTAAAGCTGAGATTATCTCGTGTTATCCATCTCGAAGACAAAGCGAGACCTCAGTCCGTTTTGAAGTTAATGGGGGCGGGGGGGGGGGTGATAAATTGTCGCTATCCAGCCCACTCTCACAGCCCCATGCTCCAAACGAAGACCCAAAAGTGATTCCATGCACCNACATACACCACACATTAGTATGGTGTGATTATTATTGTGTTATTGCATATCATCATTACCGAGTATCCGGTTGGAACTCTTGTGATCCCTTTGCATACCGGCAGTTAGGTTGCCAGGTTAGTGATTGGCTGTCAACTGTGTTAAGTTAGGTGTTATCCACGAGTGGATACGAGTCGATTAGCCAGACGTCAAGAGTCTCGCTAATGCAACCATAGCTTTGCTGACGCCAATCGAAAGTAAATCAAGCACCCTGTGTATTAGTGGTTAAGTTAGTAAATAAACTACTGTTAAGCTTTATGCGGTGTTTCCGTTGAACCACTTCTGAATACTGCCAATATTACTCAAGCCTTCAGCTTTAGGTGTCTTCAACACCGAGTTGCCTGTAAGTCACTAAACTATAAATTTGATGAGGACCCTAGGAGTCCCTTAAAGTGTTACATCATTGAGGAGATTCCAACGACCAACGTGGAGCAGGACCAGGTGAGGCTAGTCTGATAAGAGACCCACAAGGACTCTAACTCGACCTTGCTCCCAGGCCCTGTACGGTTGCTCTCGTATTTTCTATTTTGCTAATTCCGACAGCTTCGTGAAGCGTCTGCCACATGTACATTGGCGACGTACGCATTGCAGTCGTGACAGCAAAAAAAAGAAAACCCCCACAAATATACAGTTGGTTTTTGTCTGCTACTGAAGATCCTGTCTTCGATGGTTGCCATATAAAAATTAGCAAATAAAACTCCTAAGGGAGAGCCCATTGCTACTCCGTCTATTTGTAAATACATGTCTCCTTGTGGACTGATGAAAGGGGCTTCCTTTGTACTTGCTTCGAGAAGACTCTTCAAGTGTGGCTCAGGTATGTCTAATTTGGGGGTGCTCTCGTCTCTGTATACTCTGTCCAGTATCATTCCTATGGTTGTGTCGACTGGGACGTTGGTAAATAGGGATTCCACGTCCAGGGAAGCAATGATTCCATCGGGCTGGGTAGATTTGATTAATTCTAGGAAATCTGCTGATGATTGTAGACTATACTTACTTGGAGTGTATGGAGTTAGGAGTTCATTAAGTTTTTTTGCCAGGTGATAAGTTGGAGTTGGTATTTGGCTGATTATAGGGCGTAGTGTGTTACCTGGTTTATGTGTCTTAACATTGCCGTAGGCATATCCTAAGCCATAGTCGCCTTGAAGTTTATTGAAATGCACACTACCTTTCTTTGCGTTGATTGCCGTAATTGTTTTGTTTACTTTCCGCTTAAGGTCTTCCACAGGGTTCCTCGTGATTCGTTGAAATTTGGAGTCATCATTAAGGATATCGCTAATTTTGTTCATGTATACTTGGGTAGGAATCAATACATATGCTGCTGTCTTGTCGGCTTTTCTTATTGTTACGTCTTTCAGATTTTTTAGTTGTTTTGCTGCTTCTTTGAGTCGTGGGGTTAAGATTGTAGATGAATATGTTCCTCGTTTTTTCCCGGCTTCTGCTAGTAGTTCAGCCTGAAGTGTGTCAGTGGTGTTGACTTTTTTGTTGTCTTCTAGCTTATGGATGTCGTCCAGAAGCATTTCGATTTCCAGGCGTTTTTGATGCATCTTTGGTTTAGATATGAATTGACAATTTAGACCAAGATTTAAGAGGTCTCGTTGGTCCTGGGTAAGATCATAAGAAGTTAGGTTAATGTAGCCATCTTTAGGACGAGGGATCTTTAACAGTCCACCGTTTAGGGCTGTTAACTTACGGAGTGTCTGTTTCTACACGAGTTTTATGTTGTTGTTTCAGGTTAAATGTCTTCAACTTCTTCATGAACATCGATTGAACGGTTACGATACCTCTATCCAATGGGTCCCAGCGCATTGTGGTATTCTCCATAATGAACTAGTAGATCAACTAGCCAAAGCAATGCACAACACACCTCGCATTACCCGTCATCCAATTCCCCATGTTGCACGTAAAGGAGCCTTCAAAAATGCCATCACCCAAGATTTTGCAGCGAAATGGAAAACGTCATGCTCACCTTTGTACTATGGGTCCATAAAAAAGAAATGGGAAACTTGGAAACATGTCAGATATAAAAGCAGAGAAATTGATATAGCGATGACCAGATTAAGGCTGGGACATACCAAACTAGCAGCACACAGCTCTAAGTACAGAACAGACATCAACGAACTCTGCATCCACTGTCAGGTTCCTGAAACAGTCGAACACTATCTCCTTCACTGCTTCCGACATTATAGTGCCAGAGTAAATCTCAAACAAGTACTTATTTCACTTAAAATACCCTTTACCATCGAGCATATATTAGGAGGCGGTGACCACTCGTTACAATAAAAATACCAAATAGTCAAAGGACTGGCTAAATATCTCCAGTCGACCAACAAATTGGGCCACATCTGACCCGCGCCACATTTATACCTGGCGCCACCAACAGCTAAACACAGAAAACAACCGCCTCGTCGCAGTACCAAGGATCAGCTGAGACCATAAACACAACACTACGGTGCGGCAAGTCTCGCTCTAACTCACACCTCTGTTCTAGTCGCCGCTCCTCTGTCTACACCACAACGCAACAAGCACTTTTGAAACTCTTATCATCCTCAAGATAAACGCCTCTACCAACATCTGTACTGGTGCAGTCATCGGGAGGACAAACCCTTCATGCAAACTGCACCTACTATCAAGAAGAAGAAGAGATGAAGTGTCAATATGGAGGGAAATATCATGAAGGATTATGCAAGGCTCGGTACTGGGACAACTATTCTTCCTGAATCACGAAAACAACCTTCTATAGGAAGTATTCTCAAACATATCAATGATTGCAGATGATGCTAAGCTAACGAGAAGAATAAGAACCGAAAGGATGTCAATGTTTCAGGAAGACCTGGAAATGCTATAGGAATGAGCGGACAAATGGTTGCTGGAGTTTAATTAAACAAAAAGTCAAGTTATGTGGTTGTGAGAAGGGAAAGGAGACAAATATGTGAATACAGTTCACAGTTCAGAAGTTCAAACACATCACCTCACCAAGAAAAGTGATAAAGGTGACCTGGTAGTGGATGTAACTGCAGTCTTAACACCTGACACACATTAACAGAATACCATCAGCTTCATGCGCAACTCAAGGAATTTTAATGACAACATTTAAACATCAAACCAAGGAAGCATTCATAACATTATTCCCAACGTTTGTTGAAGCGGACTAGGATAACCTGTTCAGACAGGGAGAGAAGGACAAGAGGACACAGGTGGAGGTTGGGGAGCATATGAGCCGAAGGGACATAATTAAAAATTTAAGAAAGTACTCGTACCTTGTACGGGTAGTTAACAAGAGGAATGTTCTAAAAGAGGAAGTTATTGAAGCCACCTCCATCCACAACTTAAAGGCTCAATTCTACAATGAACCTGAAAGTCGGAGTAGATAAGTTGAAACAACAGGTACCACGCCAGTCGGGGGGGACATAAAGAGCTAGACCTCACACCTCTCTATACACTAATAGATAAATACACATTCATATTGACTTAAACAAATATTCATTTCACACACACACAAATAATTTTGCAAACTAACGCTTAAATGAAGTTACATACAATCGCAAACTTTATTTGTGTAAGATGTTTCGAATAAAGTTTCCGATTAATACTGAAACTGAAATGTCAAAAAACATTTCCATTCAATCACTCATACACATACACACTTATATACGCTGGAACCAATCGTATTGGCATTTGCATTTCAATTGGAGACTTTCAGCGCTGTGGAGAGGGGGAACCTGCTGCCTGGGTAACAGTTTCTCCCTCGAATCAACCTACCCTGGCTTTGCGCCCTGGTGAGGCCACTCCAGACCGACAACCAGAGCGCAACTCCATAGTCTCCTGAGACTGAGAGATTCCTACTATTACTATATAAATTAAGTGAACACGTGATTTCCTTCCGGTAATCATAATGTTAGTGTTTATACAAGATAAGATCAGTGACTATGCAAGAATAATCAAGAGCCGCAATAGTCCAGGTGTGGGAGCGTCCTCCGCGGCCTCACAGTCCGCAGGTCAAACCCCCACTCTGCTCCTTTTTTTGTATTAAGCTTCATGAATATTTTATAATTCTACCCCTTTTTCTTTCCATGATTAAACGTGTACAAATGAAAACTAAATTGTAGTCTCATTCATATTGAAAGAGAGTAGGTGCAAATCAATTCGTACTTGATAAGAAAGCATTAATCGTCTCATCCATTAACCTATCTACACAGTATTGTGTACATAGTAGCGTCTTTTGGTATCCTATGAGTTTGTTACTGCCACTAGGTAAATGATTACCTAGTTTTGTCCACGAGGAGCGAAATTCCACATGTTGAACAGTTGAATAGTTAAACTCTTAACTGTTCAAGATGTGAAGGTTGTCTTCACCACCTCTGGTTCAAGATGATTCCACTTGTTCTCCACTCTCGCCGCATGCGAGTATTTCCTTACATTGTCTGCCATATTAGTGTCACCAACTTCAACCTGTGCTCCCTCTTCTCTTTTTCTTATTATTGGGCTACTTTAACAGTAATTAGAATAATGTCGGGAATGGTCGGAATAATGTTCTGATTGCTTCCTTGGTTGCATTCCTGAATGCTGTTATTATGTGTGGTTGTGTTTCCTATGATGCTGATGTTATTCTGTTAATGTGTGTCTGGTGGTAAGGCTACAGTTGCATCCACTACCAGGTCTGTTATCACTTTTCTTGGTGTGGTGAAGTTTTCAACTTCTTTACTGTATTCATATCATTGTCTCCTTTCCCTCATCTCACAACCACATTACTTGACAATTTTGGGAATTAATATCCAGCAACCACTTGTTTGCTCATTCCTATTGCATGTCCAGGTGCTCTTGAATCATTATGACATCCCTCCTGGTTCTTATTCTTTTCGTTAATTATTCTTATTCAATCATAGAGAATGTTTATTGGTACATTAGGCATGTTTTGATAAGGCAGAAAGCCTAAATAAGAGGACGGAGATGGGAGAGACAGCTGGAGGGACGAGCGGCATATCCTCTCCTGTCTACCACCTGGAGCCAACTGACTGGCTGGCGGCGGACAGCAGCTCCAGGAGTGAGGAGCCGCCTGCCCCAGGCGGAGCATGGACCAGCCCAAACGGGGCAGTCCACTCTCACAGTATGTAGAGAGCAGATAGATGTTGGATGCAAACATATTGTGTGGATTATCTCGTTTGTGTGTTTATAAGGAAACATTTTTATTGGTGTGTCAATGGGTTGCAGGTTTGTTTGGGGAAGAAGTTGCTGTGAACTTCGAAGCCAGCAGAGAGGGAGTAGTTGATGATACTCCAAGGTTGTGGAAGGTACCGAGCTCTGTGGAAGAGCAGTCCCTATAGTGTGGAGTTGGACCTCAACCTGTGAGAGGAGAAACAGAGGAGCAGAGTTTACATGCTTTTGTGATACCAGTGGTGAAGTATCATTGTTGATCAAAGACGACTTCATGGTGTAGCAGCCAGGAGAGCTGTGGAAGACCTGTAGAAGTGGTGAAGCACCTTTGTGTTCAAGGAAGACTTCATGGTGTAACAGACTGGAAGAGCTGCGGAGGATCCTGGTAGATAAACCCGGAAGAACCTGAAGATGTCAGGGTAGTGGTGGTGAGGAACAGGAACCACAGGATGGGTAAAAGTTAAAGCACGACAGAGGCGAGAGGAAGTATGTTGCAAGGACCGCACCAGACAGCGAAGACAACAGCGATCACGGCGGTCCTGGAGAGACAGGAAGCCAGTGTCAACATACAAGCTGAGGACGGGAGTCGAACGAAAGGCACCAGAACTGAGGTGCAACCCAGTATGGTGCAAAGCATCAAGACAGCGAAGAGTAGAAGGAGAAGCAGACGAGTAAGCAGGGCGACCATAATCGAGTTTAGACAGGACGAGAGAGGAATGCAAAGCGAGGAAAGTGCACCTATCCGCTCCCCAAGAAGTATGGGACAAATACCCAAAGGAGCGTAAGGGTCTTAGAGCACTCATCACGGAGGTAAGAGATATGGGGAGACCAAGACAAACGAGTGTCAAAGAATAACCCCAAAAGCTTCGTGGAATCTTTGTACTCGAGGGGATGACCATAAAGTGACAAAGAACGACCCATTTCCGAGTAAAATTCATGACACAAGTCTTAGTTTTAGAGAACTTGAAGCCATGTTCAAATGTGAATATGGCATGCCGTGTCGTCTTGGTGGCCCAAGACGACACGGCATCAATCTCAAGTTGAAGCCGGCGTTGAAGGAGAGGTGAATCATCACCCTGACAGCAAAGGGTAAGATTATCGACATAGAGAGCAGAGAAGACGCCTGAAGGAAGAGATGAAAGAAGACCATTGAGGGCAACCAGAAGAGTAGTGCTCAGAACTCTACCCTGGGGCACACCTTCGTATTGCTGAAAAGAGGCAAGGAGCGGTACCAAGCCGCACCCGAAAGGAACGACGAGAGAGGAAGCTGCGAAGAAAGAGAGGGAGATGACCACAAAGGCCAAAAGAATGAAGCTGGGATAGAATATGATATCGCCAAGTGGTGTCTTATGCCTTTTCCAGGTCATAAAGGACGCAAACAACGGAGGTCTTCGCAGCAAAAGCAGTACGAATATAGACCTCCAAGTTCACCAGGACATCTGTTGTGCTGTGGCACTTGCGGAAACCAAATTGAGAAGGGAAGAGGAGGTGATGGTGTTCCAGGAACCACATGTATCGAACGTTAACCATATGTTCAAAGAGTTTGCAGACAACTTGTGAGGGCAATAGGGCGAAAGTTCTTAGGGGATGTTCACAGAGACCCTGGTTTGCGAATAGGGAGTACAACGGCATCGAGCCAGTCCTCTGGGACCGACGACGACTCCCAGATCCGATTATACAGACTCAGTAAATACCGAGACGAGCACGGAGGGAGATGGCGAAGCATCTCAATGAATGCCATCGGAGCCCGCTGCCATAGAACCGCAGAGACCAGGGCAGAACGAAGTTCAGAGAGAAAGAAGGGATCGTTATAGGGAAGACGAGCGCAGAAATCAAAAGGACGAGATTCAAGGACAGGTTTACGAAGAAAGAAAGATTGGGGAAGATTAAGACCAGAGCTAACAGACGAAAAGTGGGAACCCGGTTCGGTAGCAACCTGCAACGGGTCTGCCACAAGAGTACCACAGAGGTGAAGAACCGGTGAAACATCTGGAACTAACTTACCCGCTATCTTGCGGATACGCTTCCACATCTGTGGCAGAGGAGTTTCGGACGTAATGGGGGAGACATAAGATGCCCATCATTCACGTTCAGCCATACGGACCGCTCTACGGGCCACTGCACCCACCTTCCGAAAAAAAAGAAAAGAATCGGCCGTCTGCCGACAGCGGTCTCTCTTCCGGGCTGTACGCTTACAGCGGACAGCCCGAGCATAGTCAGCATTCCACCAGGGAATACACTTCCGTGGACCCCGAGAGGAAGAGCGAGGAATAGAGCAGAGGGCAGCTTCGAGACAGTGTCATGAAAAAGGTGGAGAGGCAGAAGGGAGAGGTCGGAGAGCAGTACTGAGGGAAAATAGGTTCCAGTCTGCTTTAGCAAACTGCCACCTAGGGAAGGAGAGGGAAGGGCGAAAAGAGAAAAAGGTAACAAGGATGGGGAAATGGTCACTGCCATGGAGGTCATCAAGAACCTGCCACATGAAATCTAAGTAAGGAGAAGACGAGCAAAGAGAAAGATCAAGACAGGAAAGGGGGAGAGTCTGAGAGCCCAAATGCATGGGCTCACCAGAAGTCAGAAGAGACAGGGAAGAAGAGAGGATAAACGTCTCAAGAAGGCGACCTCAGGTGTTCGTCAGAACATCACCCCAAAGGGAATGACGATAATTGAAATCACCCAGCAGGAGCACAGGCTCCGGGAAGGAGCCCAGTAGGTATTTCAGATCAGGAAGAGAAAGCGGGACACTCGGGGAGGAGATAAATGGAACAAACTGTGCACCATTTCCCCACAAAGATACGAGCAGCAGAACAATGGAGAGGCGAAAGAAAAAGTAAGGGGGACAAAGGGAACATCAGAGCGAATCAAGAGAGCAGAAGAATTAGGAGCCCCAGCAACAGCGGGGGGGGGGGGGGGAGAAAGGAATAGTCAAGAAAGCAACCAGGACGAGCACTAAGCATCGGCTCCTGGAGACAGACACAATGGGGCGAAAACCGCGAAATCAGAAGTTGGAGTTCAAGGAAATTGCCATAATAACCTCGAACGTTCCATTGAAGAATAGACATCGACGAGAAGAGAAAAGACAACAGAGAACAAGGAAGGAACAAAGGCGAAGGAGCAACATAGCACGTTAAAGAATATCAGGGTTGGGATCAGGGTCAGCAAAGTCAGGGTTAGGGGGCATGGGTAAACTGAGCAAAGACGGAGGGAAGGAAGCGGGAGAACAGACCTGAGGTGGACGGGTGGGGTCCGGAGGAGGAGGAGGAAGTGGAGGAGACAACCGAGAGCAGCAGTCAAGGACAGCAGCAGGAAGAGGGGGAGTAAAAAGAGGGGAGCGCACCTCAGCAAGTGCAGCAAGCGAGAGGGAAGCAGGGGCCAAAGAAACCTCCATAGCAGGAACAGGGGGCACAACCACCGAAATGGGAGGAGAAGTAGCGATGAGTCAGTAGTAGGGGCCGAGGAAGAAAGGGACGCCTTCTTACCCGCCGGGGAGGAGGAAGGAGAGGAGCCAGGCTTACGCTTCTGACTTAAAAAGACCGGCGTCCCAGCAACTACGTACCAAGCAACAGATTCCAGCGTCTCGACAGAAGCTGAACGAGAGCACACACGACAGCCGTTAGAAGGGCGATGGACATCAGCCCGCACTGATAGGCGGCGGGGAGAGTCAATAGATGGAGGAGAAGGATGGGAGGGAGGATCGGAGGGAGACGAGGAAGAAGACACAGGAGACATGACAG
>WNGS01163818.1:0-10878 GCA_020271785.1 Procambarus virginalis
AGCGTCCTGTCGATACCAGTTGCGTTGCTCCTGGCAGTATGGGTTCGAGTCACTTCTGAGGTGTGAGTTTTCAGTCGCATATAGTCCTATGGACCATTCAGGCTTGTTCGCATTTCTGTCCTTCTCATTTGCCCCAAAGAATGAGGTGATTTGATGAAATGCTATGCCCAAGATTACCATCCAAGTGCTGGCGAGGAAGTGGGTCAAATAGCTTCGGCCATCACTTCCTTTGTCCGGACGTGATGGTCAAGTGGATTAAGGCGTTCTGTAGATACCAGTTGCGTTGCTCCTGGCAGTATGGGTTCGAGTCACATCTGGGGTGTGAGTTTTCGGTCGCATATAGTCCTTGGGACCCTTCAGGCTTGTTCGCATTTGTGTTCCTCACGTGTGCCCCAAACAATGAGGTGATTTGATAAAATGCTATGCCCAAGATTACCATCCGAGTGCCAGCGGGGAAGTGGTTCAAATAGCTTCGGCTATCACTTCCTTTATCCGGACGTGATGGTCAAGCGGATTAAGGCATCCTGTAGATACCAGTTGCATTGCTCCTGGCAGTATGGGTTCGAGTCACTTCTGGGGTGTAAGTTGTCAGTCGCATATAGTCCTGGGGACCATTCAGGCTTGTTCGCATTTGTGTTCCTCTAGTGTGCCCCAAAGAATGAGGTGATTTGATAAAATGCTATGCCAAAGATTTCTATCCAAGTGCCGGCGGGGAAGTGGTTCAAATAGCTTTGGCTATCACTTCCTTTGTCTGGACGTGATGGTCAAGCGGATTAAGGCGTCCTGTAGATACCAGTTGCGTTGCTCCTTGCATTATAGGTTCGAGTCACTTCTGGGGTGTGAGTTTTCAGTCGCTATAGTCCTGGGGAGCATTCAGGCTTGTTCGCATTTGTGTTCCTCTCGGGTGCGCCAGTGAATGAGGTGATTTGATGAAATGCTATGCTCAATATTACCCTCCGAGTGCCAGCGAAGAAGTGGTTCAAATAGTTTTGGCTATCACTTCCTTTGTCCAGACGTAATGGTCAAGCGGATTAAGGCGTCCTGTAGATACCAGTTGCGTTGCTCCTGGCAGTATGGGTTCGAGTCACTTCTGGGGTGTGAGTTTTCAGTCGCATATAGTCCTACGGACCATTCAGGCTTCTTCGCATTTGTGTTCCTCACGTGTGCCCCAAAGAATGAGGTGATTTGATAAAATGCCATGCCCAAGATTTCCATCCAAGTGCCGGCATGGATGTGGTTCAAATAGCTTTGGCTATCACTTCCTTTGTTTGGACGTTATGGTCAAGCAGATTAAAGTGTCCTGTAGATATGAGTTGCGTTGCTTCTGGCAGTACGAGTTTGAGTCACTTCTGGGGTGTGAATTTTCAGTCGCATATAGTCCTGGGGACCATTCAGGCTTGTTCGCATTTGTGTTCCACAAGTGTGCCCCAAAGAATGAGGTGATTTGATAAAATGCTACGCCCAAGATTACCATCCGAGTGCCGGCGGGAAAGTAGTTCAAATAGATTCAGCTATCACTTCCTTTGTTTGGACGTGATGGTCAAGCGGATTAAGGCGTCCTGTAGATACCAGTTGTGTTGCTCCTGGAAGTATGGGTTCAAGTCACTTCTGGGGTGTGAGTTTTTAGTCGCATATAGTCCTGGGGACCATTCAGGCTTGTTCGCATTTGTGTTCCACACGTGTGTCCCAAAGAATGAGGTGATTTGATAAAATGCTATGCCCAAGAATACCGTCCGAGTGCCAGCGAGGAATTGGTTCAAATAGCTTCGGCTATCACTTCCTTTGTCTGGACGTTATGGTCAAGCGGATTAAAGTGTCCTGTAGATACGAGTTGCGTTGCTCCTGGCAGTATGAGTTCGAGTCACTTCTGGGGTGTGAATTTTCAGTTGCATATAGTCCTGGGGACCATTCAGGTTTGTTCGCAATTGTGTTCCTCACGTGTGCCCCAAAGAATGAGGTGATTTGATAAAGTGCTATGCCCTAGATTACCATCTGAGTGTCGGCAGGGAAGTGGTTCAAATAGCTTCGGCTATCACTTCCTTTGTCCAGACGTGATGGTCAAGCAGATTAAGGAGTCCTATAGATACCAGTTGCGTTGCTCCTGGCATTATGGGTTCGAGTCACTTCTGGGGTGTGAGTTTTCAGTCGCATATAATTTTACGGACCATTCAGGCTTGTTCGCATTTGTGTTCCTCACGTGTGCCCCAAAGAATGAGGTGATTTGATAAAATGCTATGCCCAAGATTTCCATCCAAGTGCCAGTGGAGAAGTGGTTCAAATAGCTTTGGCTATCACTTCCTTTGTCTGGACGTTATGGTGAAGCGGATTAAAGTGTCCTGTAGATACCAGTTGCGTTTCTCCTTGCAGTATGAGTTCAAGTCACTTCTGGGGTGTGAATTTTCAGCCGCATATAGTCGTGGGGACCATTCGGGCTTGTTCGCATTTGTGTTCCTCTCTGGTGCCCCAATGAATGAGGTGATTTGATGAATTGATATGCCCAAGATTACCATCCGAGTGCCGGCAAGGAAGTGGTTCAAATAGCTTTGGCTATCAATTCCTTCGTCCAGACTGTGTGGCCACCGTGTGTGTGTGTGTGTGGGCTTACTAGCAAATTTGGTTTCCAACAAGTGTAATAGGGGAATGTGGATCGAGAAATAAGTAATAGAGAAAGTGAATACTATTGCAATTCAGAAATAAAGCAGAAAATCCCTTATTGTAATACAAGCGAATTAATATAGCAGTGTATAACCCAAGTAACTGGCAACTGAGGGCCTCCAGCCGCGGCCTGGGACAACAACGAGCCAACTATACAGCCTCTGGGACCCTCACCCTCGACCGGGCGATAAGTACTGACCATACAGTAGAACAAATAAACATACATATTGTTACAAATATATGGTATACATATAATATTATAAATATATAGATATATACAACAAAACAAGGCAAAATGGGAGTAAATAAACAAATTTGTGGCCACTGTAACAACTCCTTAAAGACGAAGGTAACGGGAATTGAATGTTATATCTGTAAGACTAGATTCCATTCGGCTTGTACAGGAGTGAGTAACACTGCGGCACTGAGAGCTGGCCACTTGCTCTGGGTGTGTAAACATGACCAGCCAGCTTGGAATATCCTAAAAAACCTTCTAGATAACATGACGCATGATCGGAAAACATCATTCATTGGAAGCCTACCAGCCATCCAGAAGGAGTGGGAAAGGAACAACAACAATTCTACTATACCAGGGGCGGAGGCTATAGTCAGGGATGAAACCGAGGCAGGAACTCAGGAAGTTGTAAACTCTGACTCAGTAGGCCCAGATGTAGATGACAGTAAACTAGAAAGTGTACCAGACAGCACTGATAGCTCGATAGGTACAGACACTACAACGGTTCCAGATAGAGCAATTCAGAACAGAAGGACAGACTTATGCCAATTTTATGCAAAGGGCATAGGCAGACATAGATATGCTGGTAATAAGAAAGGATTAGAATGCAGTTACCAACATCCCAAAAAATGTTTAAATATGCTTAGGAAAGGTGAGTGTCGATTTGGATCAATATGTAGGTTTTTCCATCCTGACATGTGTCAAACCTCACTGGAAGACAGAAAATGCTATGACCTCAGCTGCCCACACTTTCACGTGAAAGGCAAGGAACGCTACATAAAGAGTGGCAAGCAGGATAATGAATTGGGAGGAAACTCTATAAATTTTTTATACCAGACCGACAGAGATCTCAAAAGGAGGAGCATGGAGAGTGTATGGAACTGGATGCCAGATCCACTTGCATTCCAGAGTTACAGGTACAATTACACACCGAAAGGGAACTACAACTACGACAGGCAACTGCCCTACAACAATCAGTACTGTTCAGAACAAACTTATTATGTCCACGCATAATGGGCTTGCCGAAAAAGTCTCCCAGTCAAACTATCACTAATAGAGTAACCTCATTCATCTTTGCCAACATACAAGGACTGAAAACAAGAACAAACAACAAAGTACAGTTCATAAATGGCCTCCTCGCGGAGTCAAATGCAGTATTTGGAGCTTTCACAGAAACCCATGCAGGGGAATTGTTGGACAGTGAGATCTGGATTCCAGGATATAACCTATACAGGTGTGATAGGAAAAGTAGGTCTCATGGAGGAGTGGGTCTGTATATTAGGGAAGACCTTGTATGCTCGGAGCTCCTAAACGTTACAAATGAGGTGGTAGAGGTACTGGGATTAAAAATAGAGAAAATAAATTTAGTGATTATTCTAATATACAAACCGCCAGATGCAACGGCTGAGGAGTTCACAGAACAGATAAACAAAATAGAGAATAGCCTTGATAATTTGGAGAACCCGATACCTGATATTATCTTCCTAGGTGACTTCAACTTGCCTAGTCTCAGGTGGAGAATAGCAAACAATAATATTATACCAGGAAATTTATCGGGACCTAACCAACCACAGATTAGAGAACTACTTAGATTCTGTGACAAATTTTCACTCAGTCAGCAGATATCGGAGCCAACGAGAAATGAAAATATTTTAGATTTGGTCTTTACGAACAATGAAGACATTATCAGAGACATTACGATATCAGATACCACATATTCAGATCACAAGCTCATTGAAGTGCAAACGACCATCAATACTCAGAATAGACCTAAAACGTTGATAAAGCGAGAGGGGCTATTCAGTAAATTCAATTTTAATAATAAAAGGATAGACTGGGAGATAATAAACAGGGAACTTACAAACATTCCATGGGAAACTGTTTTAAGTAATACAAGTCCTACAGAAGGAATAGAAAAACTGACTGCGGAAGCGTATCAAGTCTGTCTGAAACATGTTCCCTTGAGGAAAGCCAGAAAGAGATCTAACGTAGAAAGAGAACGCAGACGACAGTATAAACGCAGGAAAAAAATAACAGAACTGCTTATGCAGACACGAATTTCCCGTCAAAGAAGGAATAATTTAAATAGGGAGATTGAAGAAATCGAGCGGAAATTGAAACACTCATATGAAACTGAAGAAAGGCAGTTAGAACAGAAAGCAATTCAGGAAATAAAGAAAAATCCAAAATATTTCTTCTCATATGCGAAATCAAAAGCAAAAACCACTGCCAGTATTGGACCTATTCGTACAAGTGAAGGTTCATACACGGAGGATGACAAAGAAATTAGTGAAATCCTAAAAAAGCAGTATGAGGACATGTTTAGCACTCCAATAAACAACATGAAAGTGGAAGATCCAGATAATTTCTTTATGCGGGATATTCAAACCCCTGTAAATATAACTGATATCAACACGAGCGCACTAAATTTTGAAAGAGAAATTGAAAACATGCCCATGCACTCGGCCCCAGGTCCTGACTCATGGAATTCAATATTTATAAAGAAATGCAAAGTGCCGGTAGCACAGGCACTCAGTATAGTGTGGAGGAAGAGCTTGGACACGGGGGAGATACCAGATGCACTTAAAGTAGCAGACATAGCCCCTCTACACAAGGGAGGGAGCAAAGCATTGGCAAAGAATTATAGACCAGTTGCACTAACATCGCACATCATAAAAGTATTTGAGAGAGTGATTAGGAGTCAGGTCACCAATTTCATGGAGACCAATGACCTTCACAACCCAGGCCAACATGGATTTCGAGCGGGAAGATCGTGCCTCTCACAGCTACTTGAGCACTACGACAAAGTCACTGAGGCATTAGAAGAAAAACAGAATGCTGATGTGATATACACGGACTTCGCAAAGGCTTTCGATAAATGTGACCATGGCGTGATAGCACACAAAATGAAGTCAATGGGAATAACCGGTAAAGTAGGACGCTGGATACTCAGTTTTCTGTCAAACAGGACTCAGCGAGTAACGGTCAACCATATAAAATCTAGTCCAAGTGCAGTTAAAAGCTCTGTACCTCAGGGTACAGTCCTTGCACCACTGCTTTTCCTTATTCTCATATCAGATATAGACAAAAATACAAGTCACAGCTTCGTATCATCCTTTGCAGACGACACAAAAATCAGTATGAAAATTACCTCGGCTGAAGACATTGAAAAACTTCAAGCTGATATTAATAAAGTTTTCGATTGGGCATCAGAAAATAACATGATGTTTAACAGTGATAAATTCCAGGTACTCAGGTACGGCAAAAATGAGGACCTTAAACATAATACAGAGTACAAAACACAATCAAATGTACCCATAGTAGGAAAACAGCATGTAAAGGATTTGGGAATAATAATGTCTGACGACCTAACGTTTAAGGAGCATAACCAAGCAAATATTGCGACAGCCAGAAAAATGATAGGATGGATTACGAGAACTTTCAAATCCAGGGATCCCATCACAATGGTTGTACTCTTCAAGTCACTTGTGTTGTCCCGTCTTGAGTACTGCTCAGTACTCACTTCCCCCTTCAGAGCAGGAGAGATTGCTGAAATAGAGGGAATACAGAGAACATATACGGCACACATAGACGAGGTAAAGCACCTAAATTATTGGGATCGTCTCAAAGCTCTCCAAATGTACTCACTAGAAAGAAGACGAGAGAGATATCAAATAATATACACCTGGAAGATACTGGAGGGCCAAGTACCAAATCCGCACAGTAAAATAACGACGTTCTGGAGTGAACGATATGGAAGAAAATGCAGAATAGAACCAGTGAAGAGCAGAGGTGCCATAGGCACAATCAGAGAACACTCTATAAACATCAGAGGTCCGCGGTTGTTCAACGTCCTCCCAGCAAGCATAAGAAATATTGCCGGAACAACCGTGGACATCTTCAAGAGGAAACTAGATTTATTCCTCCAAGGAGTGCCGGACCAACCGGGCTGTGGTGGGTATGTGGGCCTGCGGGCCGCTCCAAGCAACAGCCTAGTGGACCAAACTCTCACAAGTCAAGCCTGGCCTCGGGCCGGGCTTGGGGAGTAGAAGAACTCCCAGAACCCCATCAACCAGGTATCAACCAGACGTGATGGTCAAGCAGATTAAGGCGTCCTGTAAATACCAGTTGCGTTGCTCCTGGCAGTATGGGTTCGAGTCACTTCTGGGGTGTGAGTTTTCAGTCGCATATAGTCCTACGGACCATTAAGGCTTCTTCACATTTGTGTTCCTCACGTGTGCCCCAAAGAATGAGGTGATTTGATAAAATGCTATGCCCAAGATTTCCATCCAAGTGCCAGTGGAGAAGTGGTTCAAATAGCTTTGGCTATCACTTCCTTTGTCCGGACGTGATGGTCAAGCAGATTAAAGCGTCCTGTAGATACCAGTTGCGTTGCTCCTGGCAGCATGGGTTCGAGTCACTTCTGGGGTGTGAGTTTTCAGTTGCATATTGTCCAGGGGACCATTCAGGCTTGTTCGCATTTGTGTTCCTCACGTGTGCCCCAAAGAATAGGTGATTTGATAAAATGCTATGCCCAAGATTACCATCCGAGTGCCGGCGGGGAAGTGGTTCAAATAGCTTCGGCTATCACTTCCTTTGTCCGGACGTGATGGTCAAGCAGATTAAGGCGTCCTGTAGATACCAGTTGCGTTGCTCCTGGCAGTATGGGATCGAGTCACTTCTGGGGTGTGAGTTGTCAGTCGCATATAGTCCTGGGGACCATTCAGGCTTGTTCGCATTTGTGTTCCTCACGTGTGCCCCAAAGAATGAGGTGATTTGATAAAATTCTATGCCCATGATTTCCATCCAAGTGCCGGCGGGGAAGTGGTTCAAATAGCTTTGGCTATCACAGGGATGCCTGAAAAATCAGTTGATGTGGAATGCTGAGCTTAGGTGCACATTCTCTCAGAACCCATGGTGAAACGCCATCTGGACCAACTGCTTTGTTCTTACTTAGCTCCTTGAGCATTTTTTCCACTTCGTCTCTAGACACCTCTATGTGTTCTATGTTGTTCTCTGGAATTCTTATTGTGTCTGGTTCCCTGAAGATTTCATTTTGTATAAACACACTTTGGAACTTTTCGTTTAATGTTTCACACATTTCCTTTCATTTTCCGTGAATCTATTTCCCATTGTGTGTGTGTGTGTGTGTGTGTGTGTGTGTGTGTGTGTGTGTACTCACCTATTTGTACTCACCTATTTGTGCTTGCGGGGGTTGAGCTTTGGCTCTTTGGTCCCGCCTCTCAACTGTCAATCAACTGGTGTACAGATTCCCGAGCCTACTGGGCTCTATCATATCTACCCTTGAAACTGTGTATGGAGTCAGCCTCCACCACATCACTGCCTAATGCATTCCATCCGTTAACTACTCTGACACTGAAAAAGTTCCTTCTAACGTCTCTGTGGCTCATGTGGGTACTCAGTTTCCACCTGTGTCCCCTTGTTCGCGTCCCCCCAGTGTTGAATAGTTTGTCCTTGTCTACCCGGTCGATTCCTCTGAGGATTTTGTAGGTTGTGATCATATCTCCCCTTACTCTTCTGTCTTCCAGTGTCGTAAGGTGCATTTCCCGCAGCCTTTCCTCGTAACTCATGCCTCTTAGTTCTGGGACTAGTCTAGTGGCATACCTTTGGACTTTTTCCAGCTTCGTCTTGTGCTTGACAAGGTACGGGCTCCATGCTGGGGCTGCATACTCCAGGATTGGTCTTACATATGTGGTGTACAAGATTCTGAATGATTCCTTACACAGGTTCCTGAACGCTGTTCTGATGTTAGCCAGCCTCGCATATGCCGCAGATGTTATCCTTTTTATGTGGGCTTCAGGAGACAGGTTTGGTGTGATATCAACTCCTAGATCTTTCTCTCTGTCCGTTTCATTAAGTACTTCATCTCCTATTCTGTATCCTGTGTCTGGCCTCCTGTTTCCAATGCCTAGTTTCATTACTTTGCATTTACTCGGGTTGAACTTCAACAGCCATTTGTTGGACCATTCACTCAGTCTGTCTAGGTCGTCTTGTAGCCTCCTACTATCGTCCTCGGTTTCAATCCTCCTCATAATTTTTGCATCATCGGCAAACATTGAGAGAAACGATTCTATACCCTCTGGGAGATCATTTACATATATCAGAAACAGTATAGGTCCAAGGACTGACCCCTGCGGGACTCCACTCGTAACGTCTCGCCAATCTGAGACCTCACCCCTCACACTGACTCTTTGTCTCCTGTTGCTTAGGTACTCCTGTATCCAACGGAGTACCTTCCCTTTCACTCCAGCCTGCATCTCCAGCTTTTTCACTAGCCTCTTGTGTGGCACTGTATCAAAGGCTTTCTGACAATCCAAAAAAATGCAGTCTGCCCACCCTTCTCTTTCTTGCCTTATTTTTGTTGCCTGGTCGTAGAATTCAAGTAACCCTGTGAGGCAGGACCTGCCATCCCTGAATCCATGTTGGTGCTGTGTTACAAAGTTCTTTCGCTCCAGGTGCTCCACTAGCTTTCTTCGCACAATCTTCTCCATCAGCTTGCATGGTATGCAGGTTAGGGACACTGGCCTGTAATTCAGTGCCTCCTGTCTATCCCCTTTCTTGTATATCGGGACTACATTAGCTGCTTTCCAAATTTCTGGCAGTTCCCCTGTTGCCAGAGATTTGTTATACACTATGGAGAGTGGTAGGCACAGTTCTTCTGCTCCTTCCTTAAGTATCCAAGGGGAGATTCCATCTGGGCCTATAGCCTTTGTCACATCCAACTCTAGTAAACACTTTTTTACTTCCCCGCTTGTAATCTCAAACTCTTCCAGTGGTTCCTGGTTAGCTATCCCCTCTCTTAACTCTGGGATTTCTCCTTGCTCTAAGGTGAAGACCTCTTGGAATTTCTTATTCAGTTCCTCACATACTTCCTTGTCGTTTGTAGTGAATCCTTCTGCCCCTATCCTTAATTTCATAACCTGTTCCTTTACTGTTGTTTTTCTCCTGATGTGGCTATGCAGCAATTTAGGCTGAGTCTTTGCCTTGCTTGCGATGTCGTTTTCGTATTGACTTTCTGCCTCTCTTCTCATTCTGACATATTCATTCCTGGCATTCTGGTATCTTTCTCTGCTCTCCAGTGTCCTGTTATTCCTATAGTTTCTCCATGCCCTTTTACTTTGCTGCTTAGCTAGCCTACATCTCTGATTAAACCATGGGTTTCTCATCTTCATTTCACTGTTTTCCTTTTGGACTGGGACAAACTTGTTTGCTGCTTCCTTGCACTTTTGCGTGATGTAGTCCATCATATCTTGGGCCGTCTTTTCCCTGAGCTGAGTGTGTGTGTGTGTGTGTGTGTGTGTGTGTGTGTGTGTGTGTGTGTGTGTGGTGTGTGTGTGTGTGTGGTGTGTGTGTGTGGTGTGTGTGTGTGTGTGTGTGTGTGTGTGTGTGTGTGTGTGTGTGTGTGTGTGTGGGGTGTGGTGGTGTGTGTTGTGTGTGTGGTGTGTGTGTGTGTGTGTGTGTGGTGTGTTGTGTGTGTGTGGGTGTGGTGTGTGTGTGTGTGTGGTGTGTGTGTGGTGTGTGTGGGTGTGTGTGTGTGTGTGTGTGCAGCCTGTCCTCCTAAGGTTTCTCCAAAAATTTAAAGTTAATGGACAGTTTCCTTTTCTAAGCTTGCCGAGTAAGCCGGACGACTCGAACAGAAAACGGAACAGCCAGCCACCCCCGAGAGTCGATTCACTTCAAATTACGTCCAATTCGTCCAAATTACGTTCAAATTACGTTCTGGACGTGATGGTCGCGGTAAGGCGTCCTGTAGATACCAGTTTCGTGCTCCTGGCATTATGGGTTCGAGTCACTTCTGGGTGTGAGTTTTCAGTCGCATATAGTTTTATGACATCAGGCTTGTTCGCATTTGTGTTCCATTGTGCCCCAAAGAATGTGGTGATTTGATAAAGTGCTATGCCCATGATTACCATCGAGTGCCGGCGGGGAAGTGGGTTCAAATAGCTTCGGCTATCACTTTCTTTGTC
>WNGS01163818.1:28749-45736 GCA_020271785.1 Procambarus virginalis
TTGATGAGTGAAGCACTCTTATCGTCCTGAAAATGATTGTGAAGGTCAGTAAGGGTTCCGAATTAAGAAGCGCTGTCTCAGTGTCAGTGCTTCGGAAGGAGAAGCAGGGAAGGTCTCACTGTGGCTGTATGGACCTGTATATGATGTTAATGGTTAGCACAGTGGGAGGAACACCATGGTAGGTTTGAGATGATGTGGCACAGCTGGGTCTTCCGCCGCCTATCGGGGGTCTCGAGAACGTAGTTTGTTGTTCCGGCACTCCTTAACACGGTAGGGTCCTGAAAACCTGTTCTGTAAAGGAGAACCTGGTATAGGGAATAGGCAAGCTAAGTCTCCCGTTTTAAACTTCCTTACTTGGCAGTGCTGGTCGTAACGAGTTTTCATCCTCTCTTGGCTTTCTGTAGGTGTTGCTGGCAAAGGAATGGACTCTCTCTAGAATGTGTCGGAGGTTTTGAAGAAACTGGGGCACATTCTGATGCTCACTGAAGGTGGCATCACGTAGAGAATCCTTGAAAGCCTTGAGAGGTGTACGGCACTTACGACCGTAGAGCATCTCATAAGGAGATACTCCTAGTGACTCGTTGGGAAGACTTCTGAAAATACACATGATGAGATCAAGTTGCCTATCCCAATCCTTTGAGGTCTCATTACAAAACTTTTTTAAGAGTGCCTTGATAGTCTGATGACTACGTTCAAGAGAACCCTGTGAAGCAGGATGATAGGGGCTGGACAGTACCTGTTTGATGTTGAACTCCTCCAGAGTCCGTTTGAAGAGATCACTGGTGAAGTTGGTACCACAGTCGCTCTGAATCTCCCTCGGAAATCCATACTGGGTGAAGATTTTCAGTAGATTCTACACCACTGTAGCAGCCGTAATATTTTTCACTGGAACTGCTATCGGGAATCTGGTGGTAGGACACAGGATGGTTAAGATATAGGCGTTGCCGGCAGTGGTCCGAGGCAAACGACCAACAAAGTCAATAATAAGTCTGTGGAATGGTTCCTCAGGCACCTGGATGGGTGTCAGTGGTGCTCTGGGAATTAAAACGTTTGGTTTGGAATGAAACGGTGAAATTAGTACCTACTAACTTGTCTGTGCTGTCGTGTATGCTCGACGATATAGAGATGGAGGAGGATAAAGTAAAGAAATTTATTGACACAAGGGACGAGAGAATTTTGGAAGAGTGTACCAAGGCCCAGCTCCAACAAGTGGCAAATCACTTTGGGATCAGGTTGAGGACGACTAGGGTCGCGGAGCGAAGGATAGAGATCATGGCACAGCTCACAGCTCGAGAGGAGGCGACGGGAGAGGAGCCATCTCAAGGAGAGCCGTCCCGAGAAGAGCCGTCGCAAGGTGAACCGTCCCGACTAGAGCCACCCCAAGCGCCTACCAGTGTGGAGGGGATTCACAGTGAACATGGGAGCAGTGGAAGGTCCAGCTGTAGTAAGAGGAGCCTGCAACTGGAAATAATGAAGATGCAACTGGAAGCCCAGCTGAGGCGAGAGGAAAGAGAAGCGCAAATGCAGCGAGAGGAAAGGGAAGCGCAAATGCAGCGAGAGGAGCGAGAAGCACGGCTGCAGCGAGAAGAAGGAGAGAGACAACTGCGACTGGAGGAGATAAAGGCAAAGAAAGAAGTCGAGTTGTGTCGCGTTGAGCGTGGTCTGCCCGCACTACCTGCACGGCGAGATGACTTCAAGGTAAGGGAGCGTGACTTACCTACGTTCAAACCACAAGAAGTCGAGGCGCTCTTCGAACACTTTGAACGGATAGCAACTCTGAAGGAGTGGCCAGAAGATGATTGGGCTGCTCTGGTCCAGGGCAGGTTGACTGGTGAGGCCGGGAGGCCTACAAGATGCTGGACCTAGAAGAGTGTGCTAATTATGACGCAATTAAGAATGCGGTGCTCCACTCATTCCGGCTGACTCCGGAGATGTACCGGAAGCGGTTCAGAGAGTGTACAAGAGCGTCGGGAAAGTCTTACGCCGAGACCGCCAGGGATATGGAACGGAAGTTCCTACGGTGGTTGAAGGCGGAGGAAGCGGAGTCGGCGGATGATATCAAACGACTGATAGTGATGGAGAAGTTTATGTCAGTGCTCCATCCAGAGTTGCGAGTAAGGGTGAGAGAAGCAGGTATTAAGGACCTAAAGGCTGCAGCGGACCGAGCCGACATGCTGGAGGAGGCACTGCATCTCAGGAGGGAGGGGTCGCCCAGACACTCGCCTTACCCCAGGTCGGGAGGGAACTTTAGGAGTTCAGGAGGAGCGAGGACGAGTGGGGGCTCTCCCAAGAGTAGTGTGCCCGATGAGGTAACCCGGTTCAAGAGCTCAAGGGACGCGGGAAGGAAGCCCCAAGCTGTGAGCGGTGGACCTAGCTCGGGAGCGAGTGCCGCTGCCGGGAACCGACGACGGGGAGTCCTAGGAGGACCCAGGGAACCTCTACCGTTGGTGCTACCAGGGTGACTAGTAGAGGGTCGCCCGGGAGAGGTGGTCGGTGTTACAACTGTGGGGGACGAGGACACTTCGCAAGGGAGTGCGGTCGCCCCAGGCACGGTGGAAACGTGGCTTTCGCGAGGATAGGAAGCGAAGAAGCCAACGATAATTCAGGTGATATGCCAGTGATAAGGGAGAAGAGGATTCACCCCTTTGTGTGTGAGGGGACGGTGAAGATAAGAGGAGCTGATCCTGTGCCAGCAAGGTTGCTGAGGGACACTGGATCCGACTTCACCCTTGTTAGTGAATCCCTCTTCCCAGAGGACTACAGAAGTTCCAGTACAGGGGAAGCCCTGATAAGGACGTTGGGGGGACAAGTGAGGATGCCCCTTCATAAGGTGACTCTTAATTCAGACTATGGTTGCCAGACTCTCGTAGTAGGGGTCTGTGCTCTACTGCCCAGGATGGAAGCTCAGGTGATCCTAGGGAATGACTCCTGTGGGGGATGTGTTCTCCCGAATTTGATTAAAGGTGAGGAGTGTATAGAACCCTATCAACGGAGCAGCAGGACGGGCGCCAGCAGTGGCGAAACGGAAATTGCGAGAGTGGCATTTCCGGTATGCGCGGTGACGTCGGGACGAGACGTGAGGGAAGATGATGTGAGCGGATCCAGTCACGCCGAAGAGAACATGCCGGGTGACCTGGGGCTCGATCATTTGTTCCGAGAGGAGGCCAGAGGAAAAGCGACAGATAAGGAAGGGTCGGATAGAAGTGTCCAAGTTACTCTCACCAGTCCTCTCGGCATTGACCGCACCCGTCTAGGTGAGCTGCAAAGGGAAGAGTTTCCTGAGTTGGTACGGGAGGCTGAAGGAGGTCTCGCCGGACCCGAGTCACCAACTCACTTCTTCGTGGAGAAGGGAGTGTTAATGAGGCAGTGGAGACCGGTTAGGGAAGAAGCGGGTGATGATGTGCTGAGAGTGAGGCGTCAGGTGGTGATGCCGGCGCGGTACTGAAGCTTGAACACTCAGTGGATCCCGCGGGTCACATGGGAGTGACCAAGACTTTAAGCAGGCTTCGGGAACATTTTTATTGGCCGGGCATGGACGCGGATGTAAGAAGAATTTGCAAGACGTGTTTCCCGTGCCAGAGAGCGGGAAAGAACGTCCCTGCCATCCCGAAAGCACCTTTGGTTCCAGTTCCGGCGTTCGGCCAGGCGTTTGAACGCCTAATAATCGACGTCGTGGGACCACTACCTAAGACCAGAAAAGGGAATAATTACTTATTGACTATCATGTGTGCTTCGACGAGATTTCCAGAGGCGATCCCAGTGCGGAAGGTGACATCGAGATGCGTCATGGGACACCTTCAGCGGTTCTTTGCTTGGGTAGGTGTGCCCAAGAAGATCCAGTCCGACTGTGGAAGCGTTTTCCAGTCGAAGTGGTTTAGGCAAGCTATGGCAAGCTGGGGAATAGCCCAACTACGATCGTCTCCTTATAGACCTCAATCGCAGGGAGCGATTGAGAGGTTCCATTCCACTCTGAAGACCATCTTAAGGGTGTATTGTGCAGAACAGGGAGCGGAATGGGATGAGGCTGTCTGTCCAGCCCTGTTTGCGATCCGAGATGCTATTGTTGAGTCTCTGGGATTCTCTCCATTCCAGCTAGTGTTTGGACACGAGGTAAGGAGCCCGTTATCGATGCTGAAGGAGCAGTTGACGGCGGGGAAAACATTAGTGACAGTGGAAGAGTATGTGCGGAGATTCCACGAACGGTTGAAAACGGCGAAGGAGCTGGCTGCTGATCACCTGAAGACAGCTCAAGAGAAGATGTCGATCTGGTACGACAAGAAGGCTGTCCCGAGGGAGTTCGAGGCAGGAGCCAGAGTGATGATGTTGCTACCTGGGAGAGGTAGAGTAACGGAATCACGCTTTGGTGGTCCATACTCGGTTGTTCGCCGTGTGGGTCCTGTAAGTTATGAGATCAGTAAGCCGAATCGCCCTAACAAGACACAGGTATGTCATATCAATCGTTTGAAGCCATACTTCCCAGAGGAGCAAGAGAGTTCGGGAGTGAAGGGAGCAACACCGTCCCAGGAAGGGAAATTGGCTCTGTGTATGGAGATGGGCCAAGTGGTGCCAGCAGAGGAAAGAAAGTGGGCCCGTGCCGATGGTACACGCCTGTCAAACACAGAGAGTTTGGTACATCTAGAAGAGAGGCTGCGTCATCTGGATAAAGGGAAAAGGAGAGATCTAGTGACGCTGATACGAGGGAACAAGTCGCTCTTCACGGATGTGCCCAGACGGCACAAGAGTGTGGTGCACGAAGTGGACGTGCGCGGAGGAAAGCCAATCAAGCAGAGCGCTTATCGGGTGAGTTCTGAAAAGAGGAAGATCATGCGACAGGAGGTGGAATATTTGCTAGCGAATGATCTCACTGAGCCCAGCAATGGTGAGTGGAGCTCGCCCTGTGTGCTGGTCAAGAAGAGTGATGGATCGTATCGTTTTTGCACCGGCTATCGCAAAGTGAATTCCATAACCGTGTCGGATTCTCACCCGATGCTCCGAATAAGTGATTGCGTCGACCAAGTGGGAAACGCAAGGTTTGTTACCAAGGTCGATCTGCTGAAAGGATACTATCAAATCCCTTTGTCTCCGAGTGCGAGAAAGATCTCAGCGTTTGCTACTCCAGACGGATTGTACCAGTATAAGGTACTTCCGTTTGGTATGAAGAACAGCGGAAGTTGTTTTCAGAGGATGATGAACGAAGTGCTAAGAGGGATGGACGGTTGCGCCGTGTATATAGACGATATTGTGGTGTACGCCGATAGCTGGAAACAACACATGAATCGACTGACGGAGTTATTCCAACGGTTGGAAGAAGCGAACCTGACGGTAAATCTGGCCAAGAGCGAATTCGGTAAGGCCCGATTAGAATGCTTTACAGAAGCAGTGAGCCGCCACCGGAGAAGAACTGTGTAGCGTTTTACTGTCTGCCTGTGAAGTGGCAGTGACAGAATTCGGCATACCCGGGACTGGCTAATGGAAGAGACGAATGACAATAAGGTGCTATGGAGGAGTGTAACCAGCGAGTTGCAAGAAGCTCCTGCCAGGGGTTCGCTACCCTTGTATTTGTACGTGAAGAGGCCCAGCAGCTCGAGGCTGATGTTCTCTGCCAGCACCAGGCTGGAGAGTGATTGTGGGCGTGCACGAAGAGCACCTAGTAAGACTGTGTTTTGGCTGGCCAGTGGCCAGGGTGGACTCGTTGGTGTTTCCCAGTACTGGTTGAGGACGGTACTGTGTGTTGAGGAAACACGGTAGCTGACAAGACTGCATCGATTGAGCATCGAGGAGCATTTAGTGTCCTATGAGAGAGACACTTGTGTACATATTAAGTGTAGTAAAACTTCCTTTAGGATTATATATGTGGTGATGAGAAAGTTATTATATGTGAATATATTGATAATCGATGAAGTGTCGTATTCAATGCACCTTCTCCATTGTGTTTTACTTGCATTACCAAGCTCACTCCTTGAAAGCCACTACTAACTTGGGGTTGGATACCAGAACTTAAATTCCACCAGCATAGAACCCGGTTGCGACCCATTGTGGCCGTAACATCTTAATATAATATAATAATAATATTTAAAATAAACCAATAGAAAACAATTTATTGGAAATTAAAATCACTCAGCCTATTAGGCAAATCGGCCCTTGGGTAGTAGGCCGAGAAGTGAGTTCTGGCTACTAGGTATGACTATAAATATATATATATATATATATATATATATATATATATATATATATATATATATATATATATATATATATATATATATATATATATAATGCCCAACTTGCCTAAACACGCAAGAGTAGTTATTCAACTATAGAACACTTTCCCACCAGGAGACTCGAACCCTAGCCAGCACAGAAGCCTTCCAGCAACTGGCATAACAGGTAACGCCTTAACCCACTGCACAAGTGCAGTGGGTTAAGGCGTTACCTGTTATGCCAGTTGCTGGAAGACTTCTGTGCTGGCTAGGGTTCGAGTCTCCTGGTGGGAAAGTGTTCTATAGTTATATATATATGTTATTAAATATGACCGAAAAAGTAAGATTAATAATTCTAACACGAATTTTCTCAATTTTCCTTATGTTTGTTTTTACTGATGACGGTAAATGAAAAATCAATTCTCCAAAATTCATTCTTTATTTCTTAGTCTGACGCGACACTTGAGCGCGTTTCGTAAAACTTATTACATTTTCAAAGACTTTAGTTACACACACACAGAACAACTATAACTGAACAGAGTTTAAACAGCTTTTCTTTTTTTAACCTGCATTTGGGTGAGGTGACATGTTACAATGGTTTGGGGTGAGGTGAGAACAAACACAGAACACGAAACAATAGGTATAAGCTAAAGGGAAGAATAGATCTGTAACTGCAGAAGGCCTATTGGCCCGTATTTCTTGATGTTTCTATATTGGAGCGGAGTCTTGAAGTGGGTAGAATATAGTTGTGCGTTAATTGGCTGTTGATTGCTGGTGTTGACTTCTTGATGTGTAGTGCCTCGCAGATGTCAAGCCGCCTGTTGTCGCTGTATCTATCAATGATTTCTGTGTTGTTTGTTAAGATTTCTCTGGTGATGGTTTGGTTGTGGGAAGAGATTATATGTTCCTTGATAGAGCCCTGTTGCTTATGCATCGTTAATCGCCTGGAAAGAGATGTTGTTGTCTTGCCTATATATTGAGTTCTTTGGGGCTTACAGTCCCCAAGTGGGCATTTGAAGGCATAGACGACATTGGTCTCTTTCAAAGCGTTCTGCTTTGTGTCTGGAGAGTTTCTCATGAGTAGGTTGGCAGTTTTCTTGGTTTTATAGTAAATCGTCAATTGTATCTTCTGATTTTTGTCTGTAGGGATAACGTTTCTATTAACAATATCTTTCAGGACCCTTTCCTCCGTTTTATGAGCTGTGGAGAAGAAGTTCCTGTAAAATAGTCTAATAGGGGGTATAGGTGTTGTGTTAGTTGTATCTTCAGAGGTTGCATGGCGTTTCACTTTCCTTCTTATGATGTCTTCAATGAAACCATTGGAGAAGCCGTTGTTGACTAGGACCTGCCTTACTCTACAGAGTTCTTCGTCGACTTGCTTCCATTCTGAGCTGTGGCTGAGAGCACGGTCGACATAAGCGTTAACAACACTCCTCTTGTACCTATCTGGGCAGTCACTGTTGGCATTTAGGCACATTCCTATGTTTGTTTCCTTAGTGTAGACTGCAGTGTGGAAACCTCCGCTCCTTTCCATGACTGTTACATCTAGAAAGGGCAGCTTCCCATCCTTCTCCATCTCGTAAGTGAAACGTAACACAGAATTCTGCTCAAACGCTTCTTTCAGCTCCTGCAGATGTCTGACATCAGGTACCTGTGTAAAAATGTCGTCAACATACCTGCAGTATATGGCCGGTTTCAAGTTCAAGTCGACTAAGACTTTTTCCTCAATAGTACCCATGTAGAAGTTTGCAAACAGGACGCCTAGGGGAGAACCCATAGCGACCCCATCTACTTGCTTATACATGTGCCCATCCGGGCTCAAGAAGGGTGCCTCCTTAGTACAAGCTTGGAGTAGTTTCCTCAGGATATTTTATATAATGGACCGAGTGTATCGAGACCCGGCATGTACTCCCCTTGACATGCCAGAAAATATCCTGAGGAAACTACTCCAAGCTTGTACTAAGGAGGCACCCTTCTTGAGCCCGGATGGGCACATGTATAAGCAAGTAGATGGGGTCGCTATGGGTTCTCCCCTAGGCGTCCTGTTTGCAAACTTCTACATGGGTACTATTGAGGAAAAAGTCTTAGTCGACTTGAACTTGAAACCGGCCATATACTGCAGGTATGTTGACGACATTTTTACACAGGTACCTGATGTCAGACATCTGCAGGAGCTGAAAGAAGCGTTTGAGCAGAATTCTGTGTTACGTTTCACTTACGAGATGGAGAAGGATGGGAAGCTGCCCTTTCTAGATGTAACAGTCATGGAAAGGAGCGGAGGTTTCCACACTACAGTCTACACTAAGGAAACAAACATAGGAATGTGCCTAAATGCCAACAGTGACTGCCCAGATAGGTACAAGAGGAGTGTTGTTAACGCTTATGTCGACCGTGCTCTCAGCCACAGCTCAGAATGGAAGCAAGTCGACGAAGAACTCTGTAGAGTAAGGCAGGTCCTAGTCAACAACGGCTTCTCCAATGGTTTCATTGAAGACATCATAAGAAGGAAAGTGAAACGCCATGCAACCTCTGAAGATACAACTAACACAACACCTATACCCCCTATTAGACTATTTTACAGGAACTTCTTCTCCACAGCTCATAAAACGGAGGAAAGGGTCCTGAAAGATATTGTTAATAGAAACGTTATCCCTACAGACAAAAATCAGAAGATACAATTGACGATTTACTATAAAACCAAGAAAACTGCCAACCTACTCATGAGAAACTCTCCAGACACAAAGCAGAACGCTTTGAAAGAGACCAATGTCGTCTATGCCTTCAAATGCCCACTTGGGGACTGTAAGCCCCAAAGAACTCAATATATAGGCAAGACAACAACATCTCTTTCCAGGCGATTAACGATGCATAAGCAACAGGGCTCTATCAAGGAACATATAATCTCTTCCCACAACCAAACCATCACCAGAGAAATCTTAACAAACAACACAGAAATCATTGATAGATACAGCGACAACAGGCGGCTTGACATCTGCGAGGCACTACACATCAAGAAGTCAACACCAGCAATCAACAGCCAATTAACGCACTACTATATTCTACCCACTTCAAGACTCCGCTCCAATATAGAAACATCAAGAAATACGGGCCAATAGGCCTTCTGCAGTTACAGATCTATTCTTCCCTTATACCCATTGTTTCGTGTTCTGTGTTTGTTCTCACCTCACCCCAAACCATTGTAACATGTCACCTCACCCAAATGCAGGTATTTAAACTCTGTTCAGTTATAGTTGTTCTGTGTGTGTGTAACTAAAGTCTTTGAAAATGTAATAAGTTTTACGAAACGCGCTCAAGTGTCGCGTCAGACTAAGAAATAAAGAATGAATTTTGGAGAATTGATTTTTAATTTACCGTCATCAGTAAAAACAAACATAAGGAAAATTGAGAAAATTCGTGTTAGAATTATTAATCTTACTTTTTCGGTCATATTTAATAACATATGTCTACAAGAAAGACTGCTACCAAAATATACTATATATATATATATATATATATATATATATATATATATATATATATATATATATATATATATATATATATATATATATATATATATATATATATATATAATTTTTTTTTTTTTTGAGATATATACAAGAGTTGTTACATTCTTGTACAGCCACTATTACGAGTAGCGTTTTGGGCAGGTCCCTGGAATACGATCCCAGCCGCAAATAATCGTTTTTTCATCCAAGTACACATTTTACTGTTGCGTTAAACAGAGGCTACAGTTAAGGATTTGCGCCCAGGAAATCCTCCCCGGCCAGGATACGAACCCATGACATAGCGCTTGCGGAACGCCAGGCGAGTGTCTTACCACTACGTTATGGAGACTGTGAAATTCTATGGCATAAGTTATAATATTAATGTCACATGAAAGAAATCGTTAACGACACAGCAGTCTCTTCAAGACTCACAGGTGCTCACACACACCACAAATATATATACCATGAGAGCTTTCTACAGCCTCACTTCTCACAACTGTGTCCTACCATGACATAGACATTGGTGAGCCTTGCTCACGACATATAAAATACTCTGGCTAAGTATATAGCTGACTAAAGTGGAGTTGGGAGGGAAACTGAATCACCTACTTCCACCTCACTGTGCGGACTCGCCCTCCGGTGAGAGTTGAATTGTAGCTCCTGGTCCCGGCTCTCGCCTCGTTGTAGGGAACGCCCCCACACACACACTGATGCGTTCTCCAAAGCCCAACCAACGTCCCAAAATAAACGCGTCGTCTCCGTGCCTTGTCCTCTGCAGGTCTGTGCTCCTCCACGACTTCTTGAAGGGTTGGAGTCGGTCTCCTGGCCGTCGACATCTTCTCTCAACTACAGCTGCCAACCTACTTCTAAGCTACAGTCGTCCTGATTCCCAATTAGTTTTCTTCTTCCCACTGGTTCCTGGTGGATCGGCCCAGCCACTACGTCGTCACAAAACAGGTGAACTGTCTCAGACGTCGCATACGTCACTGCACAGACTTCACTTCTTCTTGCACAGTACCTGTCCCTGGAGCACTTGTTGCTCAATATTCCATCGATTCCCTCTCAGGTCGAACACATGAACGAAGGAAGATCTCGCAGAGTACTTGCAGACTTCGGGTGACGCGTAAATTCCACGGGAACGGGAATAACTGTCAGGTTGACAGGACCAACTTTCGCACGCCCGACCTCCTTGACGTGTTGTGTCAAACTGGTGGCGCCACAGAGGCGCGATCTCCGGACCCCCTTGCTCTCGTGACGTCATACTTGCCGGGGGCGTTTTTCATTGGCTCCCTGTGCCACATCACTGTCAGTGACCAATCTGGTGCCACTGACGTCATACAGTTTTGGCGGGAGAACGGAGTGACTGGCGCCATATTGGCGTCCTAAAGGGCCTAAACAACAGGCCAAAACTTCCTTCTTTTGCGAATTTCTCGCAAACGCGTGAACACTACAAGCTCCCCATACATCAAATTGTAGCCGGTAACGTAGAGAACGCTCGGGTAAAGTGGATATGACTCTTACAGCTGGCGTGGGAAAAATATAAGGGGGGAACACCGTCACATACCCCTCCCCTTAAAATAAGAGTCATATCGGTTTAGTGTACACGGGACGGGGCATCCGCAACTACGTTGTCCTTCCCTCTGATGTGTTTGATGTCCAGCCAGTACTCCTGCAGTAGTAATGCCCACCTTGTCAGCCGCTGGTTGAAATTCCTCATCTTGTATAGGAAGGTCAGAGGGTTGTGATCTGTAAACACAAGAACAGGTCTCGCCCCTCCTCCCACGTAAACATCGAAATGCTTCAGTGCCATTGCTAAGGCCAAAGCCTCCTTCTCGACGGTACTATAGGCTCGCTGGTACTTCACAAATTTCTTGGAGTAGAAAGCTACTGGCCTATGTACCTCACTCCTTTCTTGGGCCAACATGGCTCCTATCCCAACGTCACTGACATCCATGTACAGGATAAATCTGGCTGTGAAATCTGGGGATATTAATACAGGGACCTTCCGTCAACAGTTTCTTCGTCTTCTGAAAAGACTCCTGGCAGGCCTCTCCCCACTTCCATCGTACATTCTTGGAGAGGAGTTCAGTCAGGGGATGCGCTACTGTGGAAAAGTTCTTGCAGAAACCATGATAGTATCCTATCATTCCAAGATACCTCAACAACTCCTTACGTGTCCTGGGCACTGGGTACTCCCTAATGGCTGACACTTTGTGATCTACAGGGGTTACTTCTCCTTGGCCGATGACAAAGCCTAGGTACTCTAAGTGGGCCTTCCCAAACTCGCTCTTGGCTAGGTTCACGATTAAGTTAGCATCCTCTAGCCTCCTGAACAATTCTCTGAGTCTCTCCAGATGTGTCTCCCAATCGTCGGAGTACACTACGATGTCATCGATGTATACCGTGCAGCCCTCGGCTCCCCTCAGCAACTTTTTTCATTTCGAAAGGCAACACTTTGTACTGGTACAGGCCGTCTGGTGTTACGAAAGCTGATATTTTCCGGCCTCGGGAGTCAATGAGATCTGGTAGTACCCCTTGAGCAGATCGACCTTGGACACGTATCTTGCACTGCCCACCTGATCGATGCAATCGCTCACCCTTGGCATGGGGTGGGAATCTGCCACAGTGATGGAGTTCACCTTTCTGTAGTCTGTACAAAAGCGGAATGTACCATCGTTTTTCTTCACTAACAAGCACGGGGAACTCCACTCACTGTTCCTAGGCTCTACAAGGTCGTTCTCAAGGTGATACTCCACCTCCTTCCTCATCAACTCTCGCTTCTCCGGGCTTACCCTATAAGCGCTCTGCTTGATGGGCCTGGCGTCTTTCACCTCTACCTCATGTGTTACACTCTTGTGTCGTCGGGGCACGTCGGTAAAGAGAGAGGCATTCTCCCTTAACAGGTTCGTCAGGTCCGCGCTCTGTTGTCCCTCCAGGTGTTGTAACTTGTCCTCGATCTTCGCCAGACTCTCCGAATTGGTGAGATGGGTGCCGTCCGCCCTGGACCACTTTCCTTCTATCTCTGGAAGCTCCTGGTCCATCTGCATGCACAAAATCATCTTCTGCTGGGGGTCTCGAGTCATCGTTCCGTCCTGCTCGGCGGCTCTTCCTTCCTCAGGGAAGAAAGGCTTCAGGCGGTCAACATGACACACCTGTGTCTTGCGGGGTCTGTCCGGCTTACCGATTTGATTAGTTACAGGACCCAGCCGCCGCAGTACCTTGTACAGACCCTCGAATCGTGACTCGGTCACTCGGCTCTTCCCCGGCAGCAGCATCATCACCTGTGACCCAACCTGGAACTCCCTTGGCGTAGCTTTCCTGTCATACCATTCTGTCATCTTATGCTGCGCCTCCTTCAGATGTTTCCCTGCTAGTTCCTTTGCCAAAGTGAGACGTTCCTTGAACTTCTGAACGTACTCATTGACCGTTCCCATGGTCACTCCTGGTGTCCATTGTTCTTTCAGCATGGACAGAGGACTTTGCACCTCATGTCCATTCACCAGCTGGAACGGTGAGAAACCTAACGATTCTACCACTGCGTTACGTATGGCAAACAACGCAGGGTACACTGCCTCATCCCACTCAGCTCCTTGCTCAGCGCAGAACACTCTCAGAACGGTCTTCAGGGTGGAGTGGAATCTTTCTATCGCCCCTTGCGACTGCGGTCGGTAGGCCGACGACCGAATCTGAGTCACTCCCCAACTTGTCACGCTCTGTCTGAACCATTTAGACTGGAATATACTTCCACAGTCCGTCTGAATTTCCCTGGGCATTCCCACCCACGAGAAAAATCGTTGTAGCTGCCCGGCTATTCCTCTCGACGTCAAACGCCGCATCGGGACAGCTTCCGGAAATCTTGTCGACGCACACATGATCTTCATCAGGTAGGTATTCCCTCGTTTCGTCCGTGGCAACGGTCCCACACCGTCGACCAACAGGCGCTCAAATGCAGGCCCAAACGCGGGAACAGGGACTAACGGGGCCTTTGGTATCGCGGGTTGGCTCTTCCTGCCCTCTGGCAAGGAAAGCAAGTCTTAAAATAACGCCTCACATCGGCGTCCATACCCGGCCAGTAGAAATGGTCCCAGATCTTACGCAACGTCTTGGTCACCCCCAGGTGACCCGCAGAGTCCACTGAGTGCGACAGATCCAACACTGCCGCTCTGCACTGGGCTGGCAACACTACCTGGTGCCTCGTACCTAGAGATTCTTCTCCGGCCTCCATCCTCACAGGTCTCCACTGTCTCATCAGCATTCCGTCCTGTATGTAGAAATGAGTGGCCCTCTCAGGACACGTCCTCCTTTGGCCTCATGAATCAATTCGGGGAACTTTATCTGCTGCAACTCTCCAAGACGAGTGCGGTCCACTCCAAAAGAACTGGCGAGGGTCACCTGTAACTCACCATCCGGGCTGCCTTCGCCTTCCACTCGTTCTCCGGGGTCCACAAAGAGGTGATCGACTCCCAGGCTGTCGGACGTCTCCTCTTCAGCCCCATCAGATCCACTCCCTCCGTGTCTGTCACACCGCCTCGGGATCACAGCGCATACAGGGAACGCCACTGCGGAGATCCCCTTCTCGTCCCCACAGGCGTCTAACACTCCGCCTTTCTCGATATAGTGCTCCAAGCACTCCTCGCCCTTCACGAGGTTAGGGAGAACACATCCTCCACATGCGTCATTTCCAAGGATGACTTATGCCTCCATCTTGGGCATTGATGCGCAGACCCCTACCACTAGGGTCTGGCAGCCATAATCAGAATCTAGAGTCACCTCGTGCAGGGGCATACTCACTGGGCCTCCCACAGTAGTCACAACTGCCATCCCGACACTGGTACTCTCGTAACCCTCGGGGAACAGGGTCCTACTCACCAGGGTAAAATCGGCCCCGGTGTCTCTCAATATCTTCACCGGAATGGGGTCTGCGTCCCCCATCATTACGGTCCGCTCACACACGATTGGGTGAACTCTTTTCTCCCCACTCAGCACGGGCTCATCTCGCACCCTCTCGGCCATCTGGTCCTCTACCCTCACGAAAGCAACGTTCCCCCGCTGCTTAGGGTGTCTGCATTCCCGCGAGAAGTGTCCGAATCCCCCACAATTGTAGCAGCGGAACTTCCCTGGCAGTGAAGTTTCACTGCCAGGGAAACCTTCCTTCCACCTTCCACCACCGCTCGCCCTGGCAATGCCTCCAAAGGTCGTCGCTCCATGGGTCTTCCTCGCGCCTTCCGTCGTCTCCTTCGTGGCGTCTCTCGTCGCAGCAACAGCTCCTGAGCTCTCAGCTAGGGACATCTTTACCGGCTCCACAGCACTCTTTATTCCTCTACCGTCTCCACTAGAGAGGTGGGACTTGGGAGAACTCGCTCCTGTCCTCCATCCGTCCGTCCTTCTATAACTCCTCCCACATCCGGAGTATACTGGCGGTCGGTGCTGTCCCTCTCGGTGTGGTCACAAGGCTTCCTCCAGCATGTCAGCTCTGTCGGCCGCGGCCCTCAGGTCCTTTATGTCCGCCTCCTTTACTCTAACCCTGATCTCAGGAGAGAGCACGGACATAAACTCCTCCATGACCATCAGCTTCTTGACATCTTCAGCTGACTTCGCTCCTTCAGACTCCAGCCACTTCAGGAATTTCCTCTCCATGTCCCTTGCCGTCTCTGCATACGATTTTCCTGGCGAATGGGTACATTCCCTGAACCTTTACCTGTAACATTCCGGCGTTAACTTGAAAGAGTGGAGCACGGCTCTCTTCACAGCATCGTAGTTGGTGCACTCCTTGAGATCGAGCATGTTGTAGGCTTCGCGAGCCTCACCGGTGAGCCTACCCTGAACCAGCTCTGCCCACTCTCCTCTCAGCCACTTCTTCAAGGTAGCCACTCTCTCGAAGTGGTCGAAGAAGCCTTCAGCTTCATTAGACACGAAGACTGGTAAATCTCGTTCACGCACCCGGCGGTCTTCCTGCTGTGGAGGGGCAGGCGGGACTAGCCCTAGTTCAGCCCGCTTCAGCTCAACCTCTCGGTTAGCTTCAACCTCCTGCTGCTTCAGCTTGACCTCCAGCTCGCGCTCCTCTCGTCTCAGCTGTGCCTCGTGCTCCCGCTCTTCCCGTCTCAGCTGTGCTTCTCGTTCTTGCTCTTCACGCTTCAGCTGCGCTTCCCGTTCTTCCCGTTTCAGCCGTGCTTCTGCTTCTCGTTCTTCCCGTTTCAGCTGTGCTTCTGCTTCTCGTTCTTCCTTGCGCAGCTGTGCTTCTCGTTCTTCCCGCTTCAGCTGGCTTCTGCTTCTCGTTCTTCCCTGCGCAGCTGTGCCTCCAGTTGCAGCTTCATTATCTCCAGCTTGACGCTGCGCCTGCTGCCGCTGGATCCTTTACTGCTTCCACCAATGCCCAAGTTTTTCCCACACTGTCAGGTGTCTGTGGCCGTTCTTCCCCCAAAGCCTCATCTCGGGCCTGAGCTGTGCCATGATCTCGAGCCTCCTCTCTCCCACCTTGGAAGATCTCAACTTTATTCCAAAGTGGTCAACTACCAATCAGCTGTGCCCTGGTGCAATCCTCCAGCACCTGCTCATCCCTTGTGTCAATGAACCTTGCTACTTTCTCATCCTCCATCTTGTGCTATGAGTGATAACCTGTACCTGATACCTAATACCACTGTAAAGTACCACAATCGCAACCGTATCGTGATCGTTATCCTGATTGAAATCCTGATCGTTATCTTAGTCGAGATCCTGGCAAGGTCGCCAATGTCGGTGTCCTTGCGTGCGCGCGGGGCAAGTAACAGTACACACAAGATATCCTAAATGCTTAAACCTGGCAAGATCACCAATGTCGGGGTTACCTTAGTTGTAAGTATAGTACAAGTAATAAATGATCGTACTTGATATCCTGTCAACGGTCGCCAACGTGGGCCTATGGTTGGGACTGCCCATCTGGGCAGTCACTGTTGGCATTTAGGCACATTCCTATGTTTGTTTCCTTAGTGTAGATAGGTACAAGAGGAGTGTTGTTATTGCTTATGTCGACCGTGCTCTCAGCCACAGCTCAGAATGGAAGCAAGTCGACGAAGAACTCTGTAGAACTCTGTAGGTCCAGTCAACAACGGCTTCTCCAATGGTTTCATTGAAGACATCATAGAAAGGAAAGTGAAACGCCATGCAACCTCTGAAGAGACAACTAAACACACACCTATACCCCCTATTACACTATTTTACAGGAACTTCTTCTCCACAGCTCATAAAACAGAGGAAAGGGTCCTGAAAGATATTGTTAATAGAAATGTTATCCCTACAGGA
>WNGS01163822.1:0-11801 GCA_020271785.1 Procambarus virginalis
AGGTAACCTCAAGGTGATGTCATATATATATATATATATATATGTATAATATATATATATATATATATATATATATATATATATATATATATAATATATATATATATGTATATATATATATATATATATATATTATATATAATATATATATATATATATATATATATCACTGAAAAACTCTAGTCCTGGGGACCATTCAGGCTTGGTTTGCACATATATATATATATATATATATATATATATATATATATATATATATATATATATATATATATATATATAATATATATATATATATACACACAAAAACAATAAACACATTCAGAATTTCTATTTTGATTATCAAGCACTTCCACCATATCACTGTGGTGTTTAGCAGCTCAAGTGTAGATAAAAGTATCTTTTTTAATGTACAGGCTGACCCCCCCCCTCCTCCTCCCTGTAGGCTGTGTTTCCTGTCATATCTGATTTTTTATTCTGGTATCCATATTTCACTGTCTTTGTTGTACTCTGAGAGGCTTCAGTTAAAGCTGGACACACGCACCTCATCTGCCTCATTAAGGAGGTCAGTTATAAGTGAACATCTACTCCGCTCTTTCTCTCATATTAATCATTCCTGTGATTAATGTAATATATTCATCGATATTCCTCAGCCCTGTCAGATCCATTCCCCCCATTCTCTCATTTAAAAATTTCAGTTCTCTCTCTCACTCTCTCTCTCTCTCTCTCTCTCTCTCCATCTATCTCTGCTCTCTCTTTACCTGAGGTGCTTCCGGGGCTTAGCGTCCCCCGCGGCCCGGTCGTCGACCAGGCCTCCTGGTTGCTGGACTGATCAACCAGGCTGTTGGACGCGCTGCTCGCAGCCTGACGTATGAGTCACAGCCTGGTTGATCAGGTATCCTTTGGAGGTGCTTATCCAGTTCTCTCTGAACACTGTGAGGGGGTTGCCAGTTATGCCCCTTATGTGTAGCGGAAGCGTGTTGAACAGTCTCGGGCCTCTGATGTTGATAGAGTTCTCTCTCAGAGTACCTGTTGCACCTCTGCTTTTCAACGGGGGTATTCTGCACATCCTGCCATGTCTTCTGGTCTCATGTGATGTTTTTCTGTGTGCAGGTTTGGACCAGCCCTCTAATATTTTCCACGTGTAAATTATTATGTATCTCTCCCGCCTGCGCTCAAGGGAGTACAGATTTAGGCTCTTTAGTCGGTCCCAATAGTTTAGATGTTTTACTGAGTGGATTCTAGCAGTAAAGGATCTCTGCACGCTCTCCAGGTCAGCAATTTCTCCAGCTTTGAAAGGGCTGTCATTGTGCAGCAGTACTCCACTCTAGAGAGCACAAGCGTTTTGAAAAGTATCATCATCGGTATAGCATCTCTAGTGTGAAAAGTTCTTGTTATCCAACCTGTCATTTTTCTTGCAGTTGTGACGGCTACTTTATTGTGTTCTTTAATAAGGTCTTCCGACATGAGTACACCCAGATCCTTTACATTGCCTTTTCGTTCTATGTTATGATTTGCCTGAGTTTTGTACGTGGTTTCCGTTTTTATATTTTCATTTTTTCCATAGCGCATGAGCTGGAACTTATCTTCGTTAAACCCATATTATTTTCTGTAGCCCATAGAAAGACCTGATCTACATCTGATTGGAGGTTTGCCGTGTCCTCTATGTTGCCTACTCTCATGAAGATCCTAGTGTCATCTGCAAAGGATGATACAGTGCTATAGGTTGTGTTCTTGTCTATGTCCGATATGAGGATGAGAAAAAGTACTGGAGCAAGCACAGTACCCTGGGGGACTGAGCTCTTCACGGTTGATGGGCTGGATTTTATTTTGTTGACTATTACACATTGGGTTCTGTTAGTCAGGAAATTGTAGATCCATCTGCCTATTTTTCCGGTAATTCCTTTTGAACGCATTTTATGTGCAATAACACCATGGTCACATTTATCAAAAGCTTTTGCGAAATCTGTGTAAATTACATCAGCGTTTTGTTTGTCTTCCATAGCATCTAATGCCATATCATAGTGGTCCAGCAACTGCGACAGGCAAGAGCGCCCTGTTCTGAAACCATGTTGTCCGGGGTTATGGAGATGCTGTGATTCCATGTATTTTGTGATCTTACTTCTTAGCACTCTCTCAAATTTTTATGATGTGCGATGTTAGTGCTATCGGTCTGTAATTTTTTGCCTCTGCCTTATTTCCTCCTTTATGAGTGGTGCTATCTCTGCTGTTTTTAGTATATCAGGATAACGCCAGTATCTAGGCTTTGTCTCCACAGAATGTGGAGGGCCTGCGATAGTGTTTTTTTACAGTTCTTGATGAATATGGAGTTCCAAGAATCCGGGCCTGGTGCAGAGTGCATAGGCATACTGTTTATGGCTTCTTCAAAATCCAGTGGGGATAGGGTGACGTCTGATATATGATTTGATGTTGGTATCATATCCATGAAAAATTCATTTGGGTTATCAATCTTTAGTGCGTTTAATGGCTCGCTGAAAACAGAGTCGTACTGCTTCCTCAGTAACTCGCTCATTTCTTTGTTGTCATCGGTGAAAGTTCCATCTCCTTTTCGCAGGGGCCCGATACTAGATGTGGTTTTTTATCTTGATTTTGCATAGGAGAAAAATATTTCGGATTTCTCTCTATTTCACTGATGGCCTTTTGCTCTCTTTGCCTCTCCTGGGTTTTGTATGATTCTTGTAGCTTGTTTCAATTGTTTTATTTCTCTACCTAACCTTCTTCGCCGTTCTTGAGATAGGGTGCGACTCTCAAGTTGTTCCGCGATTCGTTTTCTTCGCCTATATAGGGAACGACGTTCTCGTTCCAATCTGCATCTCTTCCTCTTTTTTTCTTAGGGGTATGCGGTTTGAACATATTTCTAGTGCTACTGAGCTTATTTTTTCCAGGCACTGGTTCAGGTTTGCATTTTCTAGCTGTTCTTCCCAGTTTATTTCTGTGAAGTCCTGGTTTATTTGCTCCCAGTTTATCTGTTTATTATTGAAGTTGAATTTGCTGAAATCTCCTCCACCGGGAATCTGGACTGGTTTTGAAGGTCTATTCCCCATGGTTGTCAGAACTTCAATTAAGTTGTGATCTGAGTAACAGGTATTTGTAATCATTATGTTCCTGATCAATTCATCATTATTCATTCATTATGATGAACTGATCAGAAACACATTAATTACAAATCTGTTTTGCTTACATACATAACACTAAGAACAAAAAATAGAGTGAAAAAGAATGTGTAAATTGGAACGTGAACATGAACCCGAGTGTCTCTCATAGGCGCAGATCACAGAACGTCTCAAACGTTCCACTTATTCTCTTGAGCGACAAAGAAGCACATGTAGAAACCAAGCCGCAATTGCAATAAAGCTGCAATAATCACATCAAAATCCAGGAGAAATAGAGCGAAGGGCCAGTCATGAAATTGAGAGGAACACAAAATATTAATTCTATGCAAAGGCCAGAGGAAAACCCTCTGCCTGTATTCCAATCAACCTGAGCTCTGGAGACTCGAACCCTTAACCCCCACGTCTGTGAGGCCGAAGCTCTACCGACCGAGCTACGAAGAAATCCCACAAACATGGGACATGGTTGGGATTACCCTGATCTCGCTGGTTCCATTCACCTCGTTCCTCCAAAATAATCCTCTCTCTGCCACCACAACCATGTATTACACTAAGCAGGTTTATTGTTCATTATTCATCTGTTGGGAGCTGTGCAAGTAGCAGCTTATTGTGCTAATATGTTGGTGTTATACCTGGCGCTTTTGTTGATATTATGAGGGAGTGTTATGTATGTGTTGGAGTAAATTATTGTACATTAATTCTGAGTGCTTTGTTATTGCTGTGTTTTGTGTTATGGTGTTCATGGGCCTGCCTGTCTGTGTGCTTGTCTGTTGTGTGGTTGTGTGCTTGTTTGTTGTGTGGTTGTGTGCTTGTCTGTTGTGTGTCTGTGCTTGTCTGTTGTGTGTGTGTGCCTGTCTGTTGTGTAATGTGTGCTTGTCTGTTGTGTATATGTGTGCTTGTCTGTTGTGTATATGTGTGCTTGTCTGTTGTGTGTGCTTGTCTGTTGTGTGTGCTTGTCTGTTGTGTATATGTGTGCTTGTCTGTTGTGTGTGTGTGCTTGTCTGGTGAGTACCTGGACTGTACCTGTGGAGGGTTTTGAGAGTTCAACTCTCCAAGGCCGGCCTGAGGCCTTGTGCAGGCCTGGCTATTGTATGTTTTTGTAGCCATCTATTGTAACCACGTGTGGGTTGACGCTCTGATCAGCCAGTCTGTAGCCGCTGCTTGCAAACTGTTGATGGGATGTGGCTTCAGAGAAACGAGCAACCACAGGCGTGGATACAGCCTGGTGGATCAAGCTCTCACAAGTCAAGCCTGGCCTCGGCCGGGCTTGGGGAGTAGAAGAACTCCCAGAACCCCATCAACCAGGTGGATGTTACAGGAATGTTTTAGCGTGGGGATTGTCTGCAAGTCCAGTGGAGTGTTCACTCGTGGAAGGTGAGGATTAGAGTGAGGGCGCGGGATTAGAGTGAGGACGCGGGATTAGAGTGAGGACGCGGGATTAGAGTGAGGACGCGGGATTAGAGTGAGGACACGGGATTAGAGTGAGGACACGGGATTAGAGTGAGGACACGGGATTAGAGTGAGGACACGGGATTAGAGTGAGGACACGGGATTAGAGTGAGGGCACGGGATTAGAGTGAGGGCACGGGATTAGAGTGAGGACACGGGATTAGAGTGAGGGCACGGGATTAGAGTGAGGGCGCGGGATTAGAGTGAGGGCGCGGGATTAGAGTGAGGGCGCGGGATTAGAGTGAGGGCGCGGGATTAGAGTGAGGACACGGGATTAGAGTGAGGACGCGGGATTAGAGTGAGGACGCGGGATTAGAGCGAGGACGCGGGATTAGAGTGAGGACACGGGATTAGAGTGAGGACACGGGATTAGAGTGAGGACACGGGATTAGAGCGAGGACGCGGGATTAGAGTGAGGACGCGGGATAGAGTGAGGGCACGGGATTAGAGTGAGGACACGGGATTAGAGTGAGGACACGGGATTAGAGTGAGGACACGGGATTAGAGTGAGGACACGGGATTAGAGTGAGGACACGGGATTAGAGTGAGGACACGGGATTAGAGTGAGGACACGGGATTAGAGTGAGGACACGGGATTAGAGTGAGGACACGGGATTAGAGTGAGGACACGGGATTAGAGTGAGGACACGGGATTACAGTGAGGACACGGGATTACAGTGAGGACACGGGATTAGAGTGAGGGCACGGGATTAGAGCGAGGACACGGGATTAGAGCGAGGACACGGGATTAGAGCGAGGACACGGGATTAGAGCGAGGACACGGGATTAGAGCGAGGACACGGGATTAGAGCGAGGACACGGGATTAGAGCGAGGACACGGGATTAGAGCGAGGACACGGGATTAGAGCGAGGACACGGGATTAGAGCGAGGACACGGGATTAGAGCGAGGACACGGGATTAGAGCGAGGACACGGGATTAGAGCGAGGACACGGGATTAGAGCGAGGACACGGGATTAGAGCGAGGACACGGGATTAGAGCGAGGACACGGGATTAGAGTGAGGGCACGGGATTAGAGTGAGGACAAGGGATTAGAGTGAGGACACGGGATTAGAGTGAGGACACGGGATTAGAGTGAGGACACGGATTAGAGTGAGGACACGGGATTAGAGTGAGGACGCGGGATTAGAGTGAGGACACGGGATTAGAGTGAGGACACGGGATTAGAGTGAGGACACGGGATTAGAGTGAGGACACGGGATTAGAGTGAGGACACGGGTATCAAATAAGGTGAGGATAAATGGATGGACGTGCGCGCGGGGAGCGCCTATTGTCCATGTGAAGACTGTAGAGAAATATTATGTTTGGCACGAAGTGACTTATTTGTGGTGGTCATAAATTGTCATCACCACCTGCCGTTGTGACATCACCACCTGCCGTTGTGACATCACCACCTGCCGTTGTGACATCACCACCTGCCGTTGTGACATCACCACCTGCCGTTGTACCATCACCACCTGCCGTTGTGCCATCACCACCTGCCGTTGTACCATCACCACCTGCCGTTGTACCATCACCACCTGCCGTTGTACCATCACCACCTGCCGTTGTACCATCACCACCTGCCGTTGTACCATCACCACCTGCCGCTGTACCATCACCACCTGCCGCTGTACCATCACCACCTGCCGTTGTACCATCACCACCTGCCGCTGTACCATCACCACCTGCCGTTGTACCATCACCACCTGCCGTTGTACCATCACCTGCCGTTGTACCATCACTTGCCGTTGTACCATCACTTGCCGTTGTACCATCACCTGCCGTTGTACCATCACCACCTGCCGTTGTACCATCACCACCTGCCGTTGTACCATCACCACCTGCCGTTGTACCATCACCACCTGCCGTTGTACCATCACCACCTGCCGTTGTACCATCACCACCTGCCGCTGTACAATCACCACCTGCCGCTGTACCATCACCTGCCGCTGTACCATCACCACCTGCCGCTGTACCATCACCACCTGCCGTTGTACCATCACCACCTGCCGTTGTACCATCACTTGCCGTTGTACCATCACCTGCCGTTGTACCATCACCACCTGCCGCTGTACAATCACCACCTGCCGCTGTACCATCACCTGCCGCTGTACCATCACCACCTGCCGCTGTACCATCACCTGCCGCTGTACCATCACCACCTGCCGCTGTACCATCACCACCTGCCGCTGTACCATCACCACCTGCCGCTGTACCATCACCACCTGCCGCTGTACCATCACCACCTGCCGCTGTACCATCACCACCTGCCGCTGTACCATCACCACCTGCCGCTGTACCATCACCACCTGCCGCTGTACCATCACCACCTGCCGCTGTACCATCACCACCTGCCGCTGTACCATCACCACCTGCCGCTGTACCATCACCACCTGCCGCTTGTACCATCATCACCTGCCGCTGTACCATCACCACCTGCCGCTGTACCATCACCACCTGCCGCTGTACCATCACCTGCCGCTGTACCATCACCACCTGCCGCTGTACCATCACCTCCTGCCGCTGTACCATCACCACCTGCCGTTGTACCATCACCTGCCGCTGTACCATCATTTGCCGTTGTACCATCACCTGCCGTTGTGCCATCACCTGCCGTTGTACCATCACCGGCCGTTGTACCATCACCTGCCGCTGTACCATCACCTGCCGCTGTACCATCACCTGCTGTACCATCACCACCTGCCGTTGTACCATCACCTGCCGCTGTACCATCACCACCTGCCGCTGTACCATCACCACCTGCCGCTGTGCCATCACCACCTGCCGTTGTACCATCACCACCTGCCGCTGTGCCATCACCACCTGCCGTTGTACCATCACCTGCCGCTGTACCATCACCTGCCGTTGTACCATCACCTGCCGTTGTACCACCACCTGCCGCTGTACCATCACCTGCCGTTGTACCATCACCTGCCGCTGTACCATCACCTGCTGTACCATCACCACCTGCCGTTGTACCATCACCACCTGCCGTTGTACCATCACCTGCCGTTGTACCATCACCTGCCGCTGTGCCATCACCACCTGCCGCTGTACCATCACCCCCTGCCGTTGTACCATCACCACCTGCCGTTGTACCATCACCTGCCGCTGTACCATCACCACCTGCCGTTGTACCATCACCTGCCGTTGTACCATCACCACCTGCCGTTGTGCCATCACCTGCCGTTGTGCCATCACCACCTGCCGTTGTACCATCACCTGCCGTTGTACCATCACCTGCCGTTGTACCATCACCTGCCGTTGTGCCATCACCACCTGCCGCTGTACCATCACCTGCCGCTGTACCACCACCTGCCGTTGTGCCATCACCACCTGCCGTTGTGCCATCACCACCTGCCGTTGTACCATCACCTGCCGTTGTACCATCACCACCTGCCGCTGTACCATCACCTGCCGCTGTACCATCACCACCTGCCGTTGTACCATCGCCACCTGCCGTTGTACCATCGCCACCTGCCGTTGTGCCATCACCACTTGCCGTTGTGCCAACACCACCTGCCGTTGTACCATCACCTGCCGCTGTACCATCACCACCTGCCGCTGTAACCATCACCACCTGCCGTTGTGCCATCACCACCTGCCGCTGTACCATCACACCTGCCGTTGTACCATCACCACCTGCCGTTGTACCATCACCACCTGCACCTGCCGTTGTACCATCACCTGCCGCTGTACCATCACCACCTGCCGTTGTACCACCACCACCTGCCGTTGTACCATCACCACCTGCCGTTGTACCATCACCACCTGCCGTTGTACCATCACCTGCCGTTGTACCATCACCACCTGCCGTTGTACCATCACCACCTGCCGTTGTACCATCACCACCTGCCGTTGTACCCATCCCTGCCGTTGTACCATCACCACCTGCCGTTGTACCATCACCACCTGCCGTTGTACCATCACCACCTGCCGTTGTGCCATCACCACCTGCCGTTGTGGCACCTTACCCGGGATGGGGGATTTTCCACTCCATGGAGGCACTCTTGAGATTGTGGGATTTAGCAGTGTGCCCCATCACCCACGCTCCTTCACCACTGCTCTTGTAACAGTGCCACGCTCCTTCACCTCTGGCTCTTGTAACAGTGCCACGCTCCTTCACTGGCTCTTGTAACAGTGCCACGCTCCTTCACCTCTGGCTCTTGTAACAGTGCCACGCTCCTTCACCTCTGGCTCTTGTAACAGTGCCACGCTCCTTCACCCTGGCTCTTGTAACAGTGCCACGCTCCTTCACCACTGGCTCTTGTAACAGTGCCACGCTCCTTCACCACTGGCTCTTGTAACAGTGCCACGCTCCTTCACCTCTGGCTCTTGTAACAGTGCCACGCTCCTTCACCACTGGCTCTTGTAACAGTGCCACGCTCCTTCACCACTGGCTCTTGTAACAGTGCCACGCTCCTTCACCACTGGCTCTTGTAACAGTGCCACGCTCCTTCACCTCTGGCTCTTGTAACAGTGCCACGCTCCTTCACCACTGGCTCTTGTAACAGTGCCACGCTCCTTCACCACTGGCTCTTGTAACAGTGCCACGCTCCTTCACCACTGGCTCTTGTAACAGTGCCACGCTCCTTCACCACTGGCTCTTGTAACAGTGCCACGCTCCTTCACCTCTGGCTCTTGTAACAGTGCCACGCTCCTCCGCCGGGTTTCTCTTGATCTACCACCTACTGACGCACCTCTTGGCTCTGGAGATCAATGTCCCTGACGCTTGGTCTCTGAGGAGGCCTCCTGGTTGCTGGTCTGGTCAACCAGGCTGTTAGACATCGCTGATTGCAGTCTGACGTATGACTCGCAGCCCGGATGATCAGGTGTAGTTTGCAGGTGTTTATCAAGGTTCTTGTTATCCAACCTGTCGTTTTTCTTGCAGTTGTGACGGCTACTTGATTGTGTTCTTTAAAGATAAGGTCTTCCGACGTGAGTACTTTCAAGTCTTTTACATTGGCTTTCTTTCAATAGTGTGATTTGACTGTTATATATGTGGTTTCTCTTTTGATATTTTTATTTGTACTATAGCGCAGGAGCCGGAACTTCTGTTCGTTAAACATCATATGGTCTTTGATCCCTTGTAAGGCCAGACAACCATGATGTGTTCTCGTGTTCAGAAAAAAAAACAGTTAAACGCGCCCCTGCAAGAGGTGGCGGACCAATCGGGTTCCAGTTGACATGTGGGCCTGCGGACCGCCTCCAGCAACAGCCTGTTGGATCACGTTATCACAAGTTTGGGTCAAGTTTGGAGAGTAGAACAAGAGGGGCATAACCCACTTCATGTATTCTTGCTGTATCCTGCTTACCTCCTGTTGCATTTTTGTTTACCTGCTGTTGTATTTTTGTTTACCTGCTGTTGTATTTTTGTTTACCCGCTGTTGTATTTTTGTTTACCTGCTGTTGTATTTTTGTTTACCTGCTGTTGTATTTTGTTTACATGCTATTGTATTTTTGTTTGCCTGCTGTTGTATTTTTGTTTACCTCCTGTTGTATTTTTGTTTACCTGCTGTTGTATTTTTGTTTACCTGCTGTTGTATTTTTGTTTACCTGCTGTTGTATTTTTGTTTACCTGCTGTTGTATTTTTGTTTACCTGCTGTTGTATTTTTGATACCTGCTGTTGTATTTTTGTTTACCTGCTGGTGTATTTTTGTTTGCCTGCTGTTGTATTTTTGTTTACCTGCTGTTGTATTTTGTTTACTTGCTGTTTTGTTTACCTGCTGTTGCTGTTTCCTGTTTCGCTGCTGTGTCCGTTTCACAAAGTTGTCCTGCAGAAAACTACATGATTAATGAAGAAAAGTTTTAACTCGTGTGCTGAAGAAAACAAAAAACAATTAAGACAGTTGTTGTGCCTTGTAACGTGACGGCAGTGAAGAAGGAGAACTTTAAGGACCCGGGCGTTATCATGCCGTAAGATATTACTCGGAGAACCCGCTAAAGTAGCTGTCACAACTGCAAGAAAAATGCCAGGCTGGATAACAAATGCTTTAAACCAGGAGGTTGCAAGCAACTTGTGCCGCCCAGCCTCCTGAAATGCAAGTATTTAGAGCTGTAATACTATAAATGATTGCATTTAATATTTCACGTACAACGAAAGTCAGTCAGACAGGACATTGGCGGCGCCAGACTGTCGGCCGTAGCAATTCAAAAGTCACACCTTTCAATTGTTAATTGTTCACAGGTTGAGTAGAGGTCAGGTCGCATCAGGTGACCTTATTCTCTGCTAAGCTGATAATTGCAGACGGTGGCTGTGTTGTTTTCATCAAACAAGCCGCTATCTAGGTGTAGTAGAAGATAGCCAGAGGCTATCTCCTGGTAGTCGAGGTTAACTCCGGTTCCGCCTTAAATACCATAGAACTGTACATTAGAGAGAGAGAGAGAGAGAGAGAGAGACCGAGAGACCGAAACCTCGCTACAGCAAAGAGGTTCCAGCAGCCAAGACTGGGTAGGGACTGGACTGTCAGCCCAATCCTCCGCGCCTCCTCTCTACCATCTTATAATCAGAGACTTTGGTGAGTGAACTAGTAAGGTGGACATATATTGTGTTTTGAAATTTAAGTAGTGTGTGATTTTCAGGTCAGTCAGCCGTAGTGCTCTTAATTGTTGTGTGGTGACTATTCTGAATTAATGTTGACATTTGAATATCAAGTGAAATGTATTATGATACCCGAAATAGTAAATATATATAATTGACTTTTTAAATTGTTTTTAATTCTGATCCCCAGATCTTGGAGAGTGAAAGCTAAAGTGGAGAGTACTCTGAAGAGTACTGGATTTATTGATAGTAGGACTTAAAAGATCCTTGACTGTGATTTACATGCCTACAGTTGTTACTTGATGACATTAGACAAATTGTCTCCCTCCCTCCCTCACTCCTCCCTCCCACCTCTCTCTCCCTCCCACCTCTCTCTCCCTCCCTCACTCCTCCCTTCCACCTCTCTCTCCCTCCCTCACTCCCCCTTCCACCTCTCTCCCTCCCTCACGCCTCCCTCCCACCTCCTCTCCCTCCCTCACTCTATGAATTTTTCTTCCTTTTCTTTCCTATTTCCTATACGTTACAGTGGTGGTGTTACGGAGCAAGAGTTTGGAGAGTCGCCAAAACTGGACCGTTGGACCCGCAAAAGTTCCGTTTTCCGTTACTGAATTAGCCTAAATGGCATTCTAAAAATTGGGAAGTGAAACTAAAAAAAAAAACTAATCTGTACGAGGAA
>WNGS01163822.1:28141-61667 GCA_020271785.1 Procambarus virginalis
GGAGCCTGATCACTCGGGCTTCCTGGCATAAGACATTCGAACTGCAATCTATGATTGGCTTGGCAGGATGAGATGATTTCACACTTTGGATGGTTTAGTGTAAGGCCGTGCTCCCTTCGATTCCACTAATCCGAAGATCTCCTACGAAAGGGATTCGCCTGTGTCCCTGCAGGTAGTGCCATCATCCAAAAGCCAGATGCTGAATTTGCTGGACAACCTGTTTGTGACCTCTTTAGCTCCCATGCAGAAAAGGAAAGGGGGGGCACAAGGGGTCTCCCTGCTGGACACCCTCTGCGGAAAAATATAGTGTCTAATATATATATATATATATATATATATATAGTATATATATATATATATATATATACATACACTTTGTGTATGTATTTAAATAATAATATTGTTAAATTATTTATATATTGTCTTTATATTTTCGAAGCTCTCTTCATAAGAGTTTTGATGGCGTTCATATGCTTCTTATATTTAAACCATACTATCCAACCCCCCCCCCCCCCCTTGGGGCCATGCACCCCCTCCGCCCCCCCCTTGGGGCCATGCACCCGTCCTCCCCCCCCCCGTTGGGGCCATGCACCCCCTCCTCCCCCCCTTGGTGGCCATGCACCCCTCCTCCCCCCCCTTGGGCGCCATGCACCCTCCGTCCCCCCCCCCTTTTTTTTACCTCCTCCCCCCCCCCCCTTGGGGCCATGCACCCCTCCTCCCCCCCCTGGGCCATGCACCCCTCCTCCCCTCCCATCATCACCACTACTGGCCTGCCATTGCCCACCCACGACCCCCTCCCCACCCCCCCTCACCAGCCCTAAGCTACCTCATTTACCGTAAATCGGCTCATCAGTCATTTGGGTGCCGGTCCTGCGTTTACTGTCATGTTGTGTGCTCACTACACATACTCACACAACCCTCACCCACGCCTCACAGCTCACGCCCTCACACCTCACACTCACACTCACACCTCACGCCTCACACTCACACTCACGCCTCACACTCACGTCTCCACTTACGTCTCACACTCACGTCTCACACTCACGTCTCACACTCACGTCTCACACTCACGCCTCACACTCACGTCTCACACTCACGCCTCACACTCACGCCTCACACTCACGCCTCACACTCACGCCTCACACTCACGCCTCACACCTCACGCCTCACACTCACGCCTCACACTCACGCCTCACACCTCACGCCTCACACTCACGCCTCACACTCACGCCTCACACTCACGCCTCACACTCACGCCTCACACTCACGCCTCACACTCACGCCTCACACTCAAGCGTAGAAGTTAACGTAGTTCCTCAATTTGACTATCAATATAAATTTGTGTTTCCTGCATGACAGACATTTCGATTTTGTTGCAATAATCCGAGGCGGTAGAGTATTACAAGTTGCTGTAGCCATCTTCCCTTCTCTGTTGACCCCTCCTCACCTACTCTCACATTTCCTCCCATCCATATTACCTTGTGAGGATTTCGGGGCTCAACGTCCCGCGGCCCGGTCGTCGACTAGGCCTCCATGTTGCTGGACTGGTCAACCAGGCTGTTGGACGCGGCTACTGGCAATCTGACATATGAGTCACAGCCTATTTGATCAGGTATCCTTTGGAGGTGTTTATCCAGTTCTCTCTTGAACACTGTGAGGGGTCTGCCAGTTATGTCCCTTGTGTGTAGTGGAAGCGTGTTGAACAGTCTCGGGCCTCTGACGTTGATAGTTCTCTCTTGAACACTGTGAGGGGTCGGCCAGTTATGTCCCTTATGTGTAGTGGAAGCGTGTTGAACAGTCTCGGGCCACTGATGTTGATTGTTCTCTCTTGAACACTGTGAGGGGTCGACCAGTTATGCCCCTTATGTGTAGAGGAAGCGTGTTGAACAGTTTCGGGCCTCTGATGTTGATAGTTCTTTCTTGAACACTGTGAGGGGTCGGCCAGTTATGTCCCTTATGTGTAGTGGAAGCGTGTTGAACAGTCTCGGGCCTCTGGTGTTGATAGTTCTCTCTTGAACACTGTGAGGGGTCGGCCAGTTATGTCCCTTATGTGTAGTGGAAGCGTGTTGAACAGTCTCGGGCCTCTGATGTTGATAGAGTTCTCTCTCAGAGTACCTGTTGCACCGAGGCGCCAGGCCTCCTCACCTCCGCTGTTGCCACGACACATTTAATCAATGCCTATATACTACATTAAGAATACGTATTATTACTTGAATTATGTGGGCCTGCAGGCCGCTCCAAGCAACAGCCTGGTGAACCAAGCTCTCGCAAGACCAAGAACTCGCATGGGGTTCTGGGGATTAGAACTACTCCCAGAACTCCATGAAGCAGGTATGTTCTCAGATGATATCGAGTTAACGCTCGCGTTATTAGCACGAACGACCGATATACAGGACAAGATAGCCTTCGGGTGAGCGGGCAAGTGGGTATAGCTGAAGAATATCTGGTAAGAGGGAACGTCGAAGTCGGAGAGACAGAGCCCGGGCTACACCCAGCTGCACGGCAGATCTGAGGCTCTCGACAACCTGGCCGGCTAGGTAAGGAGGCGTGGTCTTGCGTCCGGGGCGACGAGGCGAGGACAGTTGCCCTCTTGAGTCGTGGAGTCTTCTTTCTTCTGTGATGCTGAACTCTTCTGTCTTCAGCGTCGGTCTTCACGGTGGCGGGCACGGCATTGTCCAATTCCAAAAAGGTAAAATTAGGTCCGAATTATTTATAACGGCATCGAGTTCCCGAGGCATCTCACGCGAACGCAGGAAATGACACAAATATTAATAATCACCTTGCGGCACCTTGCGGACGTATTCATTCGTGAATTAATAAAGCTGATTATATGCCTTTACAGGCTGCATGTCCTCTGGGCTTCCTGTTGTGTCATGCACCTTCTGTACTGGAAGGTCTTTCTGACTGAACAATATAACCGCAGGAGTGCGGATGTAGCCAGATAAAAGCGTCATTCCCACTTTCATCTTGCTAATGCAAAGGGCTGCTGCTCCATACAGAACGATCTGATTATCAGGAATGCATTGATTGGGGGGATGAGCTCTGAGTGCCCCCAAGACCCAAGTGGGTGAACAACCTCGAACAAAGACCCGGTCGTCCAGTGCATGCCGCCGCATCACAGCAACGTCTCCGCCATGCGCATTGTGGGTATAAAAAGACAATACGTCAAAGGACAATTGCATGTGAGCAGTAAACAATGAAACGCATCACTGAGAGTGCTCAGGTTATGGGTCTGGGTGCGTCAGTGCTGGCCCTGACCACTCTGTAGAGGCAGCTGGAAGATGTCGCAGAGGCTTGTTGTGGTGACTGGGTCAGTACGACTCTGACCCAACCTGTAGGTCAGTACGACTCTGACCCAACCCGTAGGCTAGTACCTCGCCAGGGAATATATAAAAGTGACCGGTAGTGGATGCAAGAGTACTCTCCTGCCATTGGCCAATCGGAGCAGTACACAGAGAAAATATGCCTCGTCCACTGTAAAAGTCCAGTTCCCTGGCGGCTCTGGAATACTCCAGTCCTCATGTTCCTAAGCCTATTGTACTGTATCATCCTTTGTAGATGACACGAGGATTTTCATAGAGGACGCAGCAGACCTTTAAAAATAATGTTTCATGGCAACAAATTATAGCTCGTGAACTACTGTTAAAACGCACAAAGTTATACCAGAATCACATATTAAAAGCAACGTCAAAGACCTAGGAGCCATCATGACAGAAATCTTATTAAAAAAAACACCAAACAGTGAAGTAGCTGCCAGAACAGAAAGTTAATGAGAGGCTGGATACCTTGTTACCTTGAAGTGTTTCCTGGGCTTAGCGTCCTCGCGGTCCGGTCGTCGACCAGGACTCCTGGTTGCTGGACTGGTCAACCAGGCTGTTGGACGTGGCTGCTCGCAGCCTGACGTATTGAATCACAGCCTGGTTGATCAGGTTTCCTTTGGAGGTGTTTATCCATTTGTCTCTTGAACACTGTGAGGGGTGGGCCAGTTATGCCCCTTATGTGTAGTGGAAGCGTGTTGAACAGTCTCGGGCCTCTGATGTTGATAGTTCTCTCTTGAACACTGTGAGGGGTCGGCCAGTTATGTCCCTTATGTGTAGTGGAAGCGTGTTGAACAGTCTCGGGCCTCTGATGTTGATAGTTCTCTCTTGAACACTGTGAGGGGTCGGCCAGTTATGTCCCTTATGTGTAGTGGAAGCGTGTTGAACAGTCTCGGGCCTCTGATGTTGATAGTTCTCTCTTGAACACTGTGAGGGGTCGGCCAGTTATGTCCCTTATGTGTAGTGGAAGCGTGTTGAACAGTCTCGGGCCTCTGATGTTGATAGTTCTCTCTTGAACACTGTGAGGGGTCGGCCAGTTATGTCCCTTATGTGTAGTGGAAGCGTGTTGAACAGTCTCGGGCCTCTGATGTTGATAGTTCTCTCTTGAACACTGTGAGGGGTCGGCCAGTTATGCCCCTTATGTGTAGTGGAAGCGTGTTGAACAGTCTCGGGCCTCTGATGTTGATAGTTCTCTCTTGAACACTGTGAGGGGTCGGCCAGTTATGCCCCTTATGTGTAGTGGAAGCGTGTTGAACAGTCTCGGGCCTCTGATGTTGATAGTTCTCTCTTGAACACTGTGAGGGGTCGGCCAGTTATGCCCTTATGTGTAGTGGAAGCGTGTTGAACAGTCTCGGGCCTCTGATGTTGATAGTTCTCTCTTGAACACTGTGAGGGGTCGGCCAGTTATGCCCCTTATGTGTAGTGGAAGCGTGTTGAACAGTCTCGGGCCTCTGATGTTGATAGTTCTCTCTTGAACACTGTGAGGGGTCGGCCAGTTAGGCCCCTTATGTGTAGTGGAAGCGTGTTGAACAGTCTCGGGCCGATTTTTCTTGCAATCGTGACGGCGTTACTTTATTGAGTTCTTTAAAGGTAAGGTCTTCTGATAAGGTTACTCCTAGAGCCTTTACATTGCTCTTGTGTTCTATAGTGTGATTTGACTGTGTTGTACATATAGTTTCCGTTTTTATATTTTCGTCTTTTCCATAGCGCAGGAGCTGGGATTTATTTTCATTAAACGTCATATTATTATCTGTGGCCCATTGAAAGACCTGATTTACATCAGATTGGAGGTTTACCGTGTCCACTATGTTGTCTGCTCTCATGACAATCCTGGTGTCATCTGCAAATGATGATACAGTGCTGTAGTTTGTATCGATGTCTGTCTGATAGTAGTTTGAGAAAAAGTACCGGAGCAAGCACAGTACCCTGGGGGACTGAGCTTTTCACAGTAGATGATCCAGATATCACTGTGTTGACTATTACACTCTGTATTTTGTTCGTTTGGAAGGAGAAGATCCATCTCCCAACTTTGCCGGTAATTCCTTTTGCACGCATTTTGTGCGTAATAACACCATAGTCACATTTGTCGAAAGCAGATGCAAAGTATAATACATCTGCGTTTTGCTCGTCTTCCACGGCACCAAAGGCCATGTCACAGTGATCTAGCAATTGTGAGAGGCAGGAGCACCCTGTTCTGAACCCTTGTTGTCCGGGGTTATGGAGATGTGAATCCATGTGATTTGTAATTCTACTTTTTAGCACTCTTTCAAAGATTTTTATGATGTGTGAAGGCTACTGGTTTATAAATTTTTGCATCTGCTTTACTACCTCCTTTGTGGAGTGGCGCGATCTCTGCTGTTTTAAGTATGTCAGGGATGATGCCAGTATCTAGGCTCCGTCTCCAAAAGATGTCTAGGGCCTGTGATAGTGGTGTTTTGCACTTGATTAATATAGAATTCCAGGAGTCAGGGTCCTGGTGCAGAGCGCATGGGCATGCTGTCTATGGCTACTCCTAAAGTTCAGTGGGGTTAGGGTGACATCTGATATGTGGTTCATGTTGGTGTCACATTCATGAATTCATTTGGATAATCGATCTTCAGTGTGGTCAGTTCACTGAAAACAGAATCGTACTGAAGCCTCAGTATTTTAATCATATCTTTGTTGTCATCTGTGAAAGTTCCATCACCCTTGCCCAAGGGCCCAATGCTGGATGCAGTTTTTGTTCTTATTTTTACATACAAGGAAAAGTATTTCGGGTTCCTGTATATTTAACTCGTGGCCTTGTGCTCTCTTTGCTTCTTAGAATTTTTATGATTCTCTCAGCTTGAGCTCGATCATGTCTATTCCCCTACATAAGCTTCCTGGTCGTTGTTGAGATAGAGTGGTCTTTCCAGGTAAGATCTATCTTGAGGTTATCTTGGTTATCTTGAGATGATTTCGGGGCTTTTTAGTGGCCCCGTGGCCCGGTCCTCGATCAGGCCTCCACCCCCAGGAAGCAGCCCCTGACAGCTGACTAACACCCAGTTACCTATTTTAACTGCTAGGTAACAGGGGCATAGGGTGATAGAAACTCTGCCCATTGTTTCTCGCCGGCGCCTGGGATCGAACCCGGGACCACAGAATCACAAGTCCAGCGTGCTGTCCGCTCGGCCGACCGGAAGATGGTACTACTTATGACACAAGTGGAATAATGTTAAATCATGTGGTAGGGATCATGTTGAACACCAAACCCGGAAAAGTAGCTGAATTGGAGCACGTGCAGAAAACATTTACTGCACAATTCACTCGATAAAATCACTTAAATTATTTAAACCGTTTAGAATCACTCAGTTGACGCCCTTGAGCTAAGGATTCATCATAATGCACACCTGGAAGAATATTATAGGAACCGGCTCCAAAACTGAAACCGTTCCTGAAGAGCCCAGGAGGTATGGCCGAATGGGGAACATACTCCAATTAAACGGATGTGATGGGTACGCTAAAGAGAGAATTGTGTAACATTAAGGTGCCCAAGAACTGTCAAGGCTTTCGTTCTTACTATATAAGGAGCATACACACCCAGACGACCTCATACAGCGTTTATGAGGAAACTGTCTAAACGTTTCAGTCCAGTTTCAGTTCTAAACGAATCAGTCCAGCAACCAGGAGGCCTGGTCGACGACCGGGCCGCGGGGACGCTAAGCCCCGGAAGCACCTCAAGGTAACCTCAACGTAACGCCTCCAATGGGTACCAGCCAGGTTCGGGCGAGTGGTTATTTCAATGACCAAATGGTAACCCCGTCCTCAGTCATGTGAACTGCGCTCCACATCCTGCGTCTGCTCTTGCGTCTGCTCCTGCGTCTGCTCCTGCGTCATCCATGTGGACGATGGGAGGGGGGGGGGCGCAACTACACGACTCAGTGGCCAGCAACGAGGCCACCTGCCACTGAGCCTAGTACTTGAGGCCAATCGGCCACAGCTGTGCACGTGTCCAGTGTCAACAAAACGAAGCTGGTATGACAAGAGTGGCAGGCAGAGAGGTAGGGAGGAGACTGCACTGATCATTATCCCTTAATGGTGGCAGCTCACACCCTGGTGACCCTGGGCCAAGCCCTCATTACTGGCACCCTTCCTTCCCTCCCACGTCAGGCACGGGAGGAGAGTCCCCTCCCTACTGTGGGAGGGGACTGGGCCATGGTGGCATGGGAGAGGGCCATGGTGGGAGGGAGGGGGAGCTTACCTAAGCAGTGACTAGGGGAGAAAATATTATGCCAACAAGAACCATCAAAGCAGCTACTAGGCAACAAGACCAAGGCAGCAATTGAATTCATTGACAACTTTGAGATCAATGGAAAATTAGCACAAATAAACAAAAGTTCCAGATAATACACATTACAAAAAGCAACCCGGACCCCATCATCCTTGACAACCGCCCGATCCAATATGCGGAGGTCGGCAGAATACTGGGACTCATGATCAATAGAACAGGGATAAAAATTCGCGTAAGGGACCGACTAAACAAAGCCAAAGCAGCCTTAGGGGAAACTGAGGAGATTCCGAAGCCTCGGTACAAATATTCAGATCCACCTATATAAGGCTCTAGTTCGGCCGCAGCTAGAGTATCCCCCAGTACCACTACACACCTTAAAGAAACTAACATGCAGAAACTACAAGCAGTGGGAAAGAGGCACTAAGGAGAGCAGCAAAACACCGTCCACCATATGATCAGACAATCCAGGAGCTCCATGAACTCCTGAACATACAGCCACTAAACATCAGACTGCAGCACCAAGCCATCAGGGTGTAGAACACCATTGAAATGTTAGAGGACCCAATGTTAGAAAGATTACTCCAAGATGAGACGCCCCGCTCCCACAGCTGGTGGCCCAAGATGAGACGCCCCACCCCCACAGCTGGTGGCCCAAGATGAGACGCCCCACTCCCACAGCTGGTGGCCCAAGATGAGACGGCCCACTCCCACAGCTGGTGGCCCTAGATGAGACGCCCCGCTCCCACAGCTGGTGGCCCAAGATGAGACGCCCCACTCCCACAGCTGGTGGCCCTAGATGAGACGCCCCACTCCCAGAGCTGGTGGCCCAAGATGAGACGCCCCACCCCCACAGCTGGTGGCCCAAGATGAGACGCCCCACTCCCAGAGCTGGTGGCCCAAGATGAGACGCCCCACTCCCACAGCTGGTGGCCCAAGATGAGACGCCCCACTCCCACAGCTGGTGGCCCAAGATGAGACGCCCCGCTCCCACAGCTGGTGGCCCAAGATGAGACGCCCCACTCCCACAGCTGGTGGCCCAAGATGAGACGCCCCACTCCCACAGCTGGTGGCCCAAGATGAGACGCCCCGCTCCCACAGCTGGTGGCCCAAGATGAGACGCCCCATTCCCACGGCTGGTGGCCCAAGAGCTTCGATTTACTAGATGAAAACCCAGCCCCACAGTACATATTCCCAGATGAAATAATGACCAGAAATCCCTCCCACAATAATTGAAAAAAATATATAAATAAATAAATATATATATATATATATATATATATATATATATATATATATATATATATATATATATTAATAATAATAATAATAAATAGCCTTAAACAGAACAACTTAATGTGTGGAAGCATCGGAGTGTGTATATATGAATGCTACACAGTATTCATCCATAGATACTTGCTTCATACCTGGTTGATGGGGTTCTGGGAGTTCTTCTCCTCCCCAAGCCTGGCCCGAGGCCAGGCTTGTGAGAGTTTGGTCCACCAGGCTGTTGCTTGGAGCGGCCCGCATACCCCCACATATCCACTACAACCTGGCTAATTGAGCCCCTCCGGCAGGATCTAATGCAGTTGTTTCTTGGGCACGTCCACTCTTGTTCTGCCAGTGTTGGACAAGCACTCAGACGTAGGAAGGAAGGAATTATCAAGGGAAAGCACCAAGCCATTACGACTATATAGCACTGGGAAGGGGTCAGGATAAGGATTTGGGATGGGACGGGGGAAAGGAATGGTGCCCCAACCACTTGGACGGTCGGGGATTGAACGCCGATCTGCATGAAGCGAGACGTAGGAAACACGACACAGAAATGATCTTAATCCTAAAAGAACAATATGAACCCGTGTGAAACTTTTTGATGACATCGGACATTCACAGAAAGACATAGGCTGTGAATTACAACAAACCTAACACACTTTGAAAACTAGACAATTGGCCTATGCATTCGGGCCAGATTTCGGGAATTATTTTTTTTCGTAAAGAAGTGTAAAATGCCATCGACACTGTCACCCTCTATGGCGTGGAGAAGAACCCTGTCGAAAGGCGATGTCTCTCTACCCTGGAAACACAAACCGAAACTGTCTCTTTTTTCCGCTTGTTACAATTTGTAATAAAGTTGTTACATATTGGCTTAACGTGTTTATGACGTATTAGAACGTTGTTACAACTTGCTATATTGGTTGTTATAACTGGTTAGGAGGTGTTAAAACTTGTTCGAACGTTGTACCAACGTCGTAGTTTCGGTGTGTGTTTGGCGGGTACAAGTCAGACATCGACGTCTCTCTACACGTGAGACATCGGACATACCCATATTATGAAGTTACTGAAAGGATGCTTAGAAGAAAACTGACCAATTATGTGTGGAAAAGTTACATAGTGCAGGTTAGTACAGTAGAAGGTAGATCTTGTCTTTCACAAGTACTTGCATCATTACGTCAAAATTGGAATTGTAATACTCGTGTAAAATATACACTAAACTATTGTTACACCACTATAATGTATCACTATACTAATAATGTAAACACTACTACTTATCCTGAGTAACACTTCCTATCAGTTGCACTTGGTAACACTTTTATTGAACATTGGAATATGAGCTGACATATGATGGTTACACCGGAACCAAGGTACACTGTCAACAAGGAAATGCTACACAGGATTAATATGCTGCCACCATCTGCCTTGACCGTTGAGACTGTAACAAGCAACGAGGCAAGAAACATTGCTTGACTTGGAGAGTACTTTCTATAACTGTCATTAATTATGGGACGGTTGTCAGCCACTATATCCAAAAGGCTAAGAGGATTCAACAATTGACACAGACGGGAAATTTAACATGAGTTTATTGATATACCAAATTATACTAAACTCCACTATAAATCCTACTCTAACCCTGGCCAATAGTTTAAGAAATTTAGACATGGAACAAACCTCAGAGATCACACACATTACCTTAAGACCTCTGTCTCTCCATCCGGTGGACACTCTGTCTATGGGAGCTGGCCGGCCGAGCGGACAGCACACTGGACTTGTGATCCTGTGGTCCTGGGTTCGATCCCAGGTACCGGCGAGAAACAATGGGCAGAGTTTCTTTCACCCTATGTCCCTGTTACCTAGCAGTAAAATAGGTACCTGGGTGTTAGTCAGCTGTCACGGGCTGCTTCCTGGGGGTGGAGGCCTGGTCGAGAACCGGGCCGCGGGACACTAAGAAAGCCCCGAAATCATCTCAAGATAGATCCCTGGATGTGGATGTTCTTCACAGACCCGCTCTCGATCCTGGTGTCCTGCACTCTGCCTCCACTAAGTCTCTACAGGACCTCTATATACTACCCCAAAAGGGGGAGGGGAAGATTTACTGTTGCTACCTACACCAAGAAATAAGAGGTCGGCCACACGTGCACAAACACTCAAGAATTTTTATTAAACTTGTTTGACATTCACCATACACTGTTCAAGAGAGGAGTTATTAATTATGTGTGTGACTAACCTCTGACCTGGCTAAAAGGGGGAATCCATGTATGTTTACACATAAGAATCTGGGGTCTACTCCATTGCAATGTTTGACAAGAGTATCATGAAATATTACATACTTGAAAACTAGCTGACTAAGACTAACCCAGGATTTTTTAATCAACATACAAGATAATCCAGAGGTCATCTGGGCTGACCTCTTGGAGAAGGCTTCCCTGGGTGTGAACTCTAAGGGGGGGGGGTCATGGGTGTTACAGAATCATTCCGAGCGAACCAAAATGCATACCTTCTTGGTATCTGNGCCTTATGGTGTATAGATAGCCTTATGGTATAGATAGCCTTATGGTGTAGATAGCCTTATGGTGTAGATAGCCTTATGGCATAGATAGCCTTATGGTGTAGATAGCCTTATGGTGTAGATAGCCTTATGGTGTATAGATAGCCTTATGGTGTAGATATCTCTGGTGTGAGAGACTGGACGGGCAAGGGGTAGGATACACCAGCCAGGCAGAAGATAACAAGGAAATTCCATCAAGGATAATGCAGAGTTAATAAGAATACAGAATTAAGAACCAGTAAGGAGGTCGCGATAAAAAAAAAAGAGTAGAGAGAATAATGGAGACGAAGCAAGATAGGGGAAAATTAAGATGGGGTCCCTGTCTGGGAGGGTCCCTGTCTGGGGGTCCCTGTCTAGGGGTCCCTGTCGGGGGTCCGTGTCTTGGGGGTCCCTGTCGGGGTTTTCCAGTCGGGGGGGGGTCCGTGTCAGGGGTCCCTCTTGTGGGGTCCCTGTCGGGGCTGCAAATGTTCCTGGAGGCGCCTGGGAGTGAGAAGCGGCCAGGCAGATAGTGAACATGTGGATGAATGGATAGTGAAAGTGGGGATGAGAATTTATAGTGAATGTGTGTATTATGAACAAGATTTGGGAGGGGAAATACAGTGCGGTGGGAGACAGTGATGGTGGTGGAGTGGAAGACTGTGGTGGGGGTACTTAGCTATCAGTGTCTATAGGGAAGTGAGGTCTAGCTCTCTGTACCCCGACTAGTAGCCTGGCATCTGTTGCATTTCACCTTAACTACTCCTGACTTTCAAACTCTTTGTCGAATCTGGCCTTAAAGTTGTGGACGGAGGTGGCTTCTACGACGTTTCTTTTAAAGCGTCCCATTTGTTACGAGTACTTACTTAGGTTCATTTACGCCTTCAGCTTTTACCTATGTCCTCTTGTCCTGCTTTCTCTCAATCTGAAGAGGATATCGTTACCTACCTTATCTATTCCACTCAGTATCTTTTAAGTTGCGATCATATCCCCCTCTGTTCTATCCTCCAGGACTGGGAGATTTAGTTCCATTAGACTATGTTCGTAGCTTAATCCTTTTACTCTCTGCTACCAATCGTGCTGCAAACCTTTGTACTTTTTTAATTTTGGCTTTATGCTTCACAATGTGCAGATTCCATGCCGGTGATGCGTATTACAATATTGGTCTAACGAATGTTGAGTAGATTTAAAAGCATTCGAATGTTGTTCGAATGCTTTCAAGGAGTCCTGATTCAGGTTCCTAAACGATGTTCTTGTATTTGCCAGCGTCCCATATGCTGCCGATGTTATCCTGTGTGTGTGTGTCTCCGGTGTGAGTATCGGAATTATATCCACTCCAAAATCGTTCTCTTTCTCTGATTCCTGGAGGTGCTTTCTCTGTATGATGTAGACACCTTCTGGTCTTCTCTATTTCCCATCTTCATTACCTTACACTTGTTGGGATAGAATTCCAGCAGCCATTTTCTTGACCACTCCTGGAGCTTGTCAAGGTCCTCCTGTAATTTCCTGCAGTCCTCATCTATTTTCACATTCCTCATCAGCTTTGCATCATCTGCAAACATTGACACGTCTGAGCTCACTCCCTCGGGCGGGTCGTTCACATAACTTAGGAACAGCAGCGGGCCCAGGACAGAGTCTTGTGGGATCCCACTTGGTACATTCCTCCAAATAGAAACCTTATCCTTGACTGTGACTCCCAACTTTCTATCCTTCAGATACGTCCTTGTTTTCCCAGTTATCCCAGCCTGGGGCCAGATTCACGAAAGCACTTACGCAAGCACTTACGAACCTGTACATCTTTTCTCAATCTTTGGCGGCTTTATTTTCAATTATTAAACAGTTAATGAGCTCCGAAGCACCTGGAGGCTGTTTATAACAATAACAATAGTTGATTGGCAAGTTTTCATGCTTGTAAACTGTTTGATAATTGGAAACAAAGCCGCCAATGATTGAGAAAAGATGTCCGGGCTCGTAAGTGCTTGCGTAAGTGCTTTCGTGAATCTGGCCCCTGGTTGTCTGTCTTGTGGAGCAGTCAGGCATGACCTTCCGTTTCTAAGTCCTCTGAAGATACTCCACCATTTTTTGACCTAGTGCTGGGGTGGGTGCTGGGGGTGGGTGCTGGGGTGGGTGCTGGGGGGTTTGCTGGGATGGGTGCTGGGGGGTTGTGCTGGTTGGGTGCTGGGGGTGCTGCTGGGGTGGGTGCTGGATGGTGGTGCTGGGGGGTGGTGCTGGGGTGGGAGATGGGGGGGGTGCTGGGGTGGGAGATGGGGGGGTTACCTGGTTGATGGGGTTCTGGGAGTTCTTCTACTCCCCAAGCCCGGCCCGAGACCAGACTTGACTTGTGAGAGTTTGGTCCACCAGGCTGTTGCTTGGAGCGGCCCGCAGGCCCACATACCCACCACAGTCCGGATGGTCCGGCACTCTTTGAAGGAAACAATCTAGTTTCCTCTTGAATATGTCCACGGTTGTTCCTGCAATATTTCTGATGCTCGCTGTTAGGACGTTGAACAACTGCGGACCTCTGATGTTTATACAGTGCTCTCTGATTGTGCCTATCGCACCTCTGCCCTTCACTGGATCAATCTTGCATTTTCTTCCATATCGTTCACTCCAGTACGTTATTATTTTACTGTGCAGATTTGGGACCTGTCCCTCCAGTATTTTCCATGTGTATATTATTTGGTATCTCTCTCGTCTCCTTTCTAGAGAGTACATTTGGAGAGCTTTGAGACGATCCCAATAATTTAGGTGCTTTATCTCGTCTATGAGTGCCGTATATGTTCTCTGTATTCCCTCTATTTCAGCAATCTCTCCTGCTCTGAAGGGGGAATTAAGTACTGAGCAGTACTCGAGACGGGACAACACAAGTGACTTGAAGAGTACAACCATTGTGATGGGATCCCTGGATTTGAAAGTTCTCGTAATCCATCCGATCATTTTTCTGGCTGACGCAATATTTGCTTGGTTATGCTCCTTAAACGTTAGATCGTCTGACATCATTATTCCCAAATCCTTGACATGCTGTTTTTCTACTATGGGCAGATTCGATTGTGTTTTGTACCCTGTATTATGTTTAAGATCCTCATTTTTGCCGTATCTGAGTACCTGGAATTTATCGCCGTTAAACATCATGTTATTTTCTGCTGCCCAGTCGAAAACTTTGTTAATATCTGTTTGTAGTTTATCAATGTCTTCAGCAGAGGTAATTTTCATGCTGATTTTTGTGTCATCTGCAAAGGACGACACGAATCTGTGACGTGTATTTTTGTTTATATCAGATATGAGAATAAGGAACAGCAGTGGTGCAAGGACTGTACCTTGAGGTACAGAGCTTTTAACTGCGCTCGGACTCGATTTTACTTGATTGACTGTTACTCTTTGTGTTCTGTTCGACAGGAAATTGAGTATCCAGCGTCCTACTTTACCAGTTATACCCATTGACCTCATTTTTTGTGCAATCACTCCATGGTCACATTTGTCGAATGCCTTTGCAAAATCTGTGTATACGACATCTGCATTATGTTTTTCCACTGATGCCTCAGTGATTTTGTCATAGTGGTCAAGTAGCTGTGAGAGGCATGATCTTCCTGCTCTAAATCCATGTTGGCCTGGATTGTAGAGGTCATTGGTTTCCATGAATCTAGTGACCTGACTACTGATCACTCTCTCATACTTTTATTATGTGGGACGTTAGTGCCACTGGTCCATAATTCTTTGCCAATGCTTTGCTACCACCCTTGTGTAGAGGGGCTATGTCTGCTGCTGGGGGGAGGGGGGGGGAGACGGTTTTGCGTGTTTTTGATATTGTGTGATAACAAGTTTGTTATCGGATTTGTGTTCGTGATCTCGTGTTTTTCCTTGGTGCCACAGTGGCATCCTTGGTGCCACAGACACAGTGGCATCCTTGGTGCCACAGACACAGTGCCATCCTTGGTGCCACAGACAGTGCCATCCTTGGTGCCACAGACACAGTGCCATCCTTGGTGCCACACAGTGGCATCCTTGGTGCCACAGACAGTGCCATCCTTGGTGCCACAGACACAGTGCCATCCTTGGTGCCACAGACACAGTGCCATCCTTGGTGCCACAGACACAGTGCCATCCTTGGTGCCACAGACAGTGCCATCCTTGGTGCCACAGACACAGTGCCATCCTTGGTGCCACAGACACAGTGCCATCCTTGGTGCCACAGACACAGTGGCATCCTTGGTGCCACAGACACAGTGCCATCCTTGGTGCCACAGACACAGTGGCATCCTTGGTGCCACAGACAGTGCCATCCTTGGTGCCACAGACACAGTGCCATCCTTGGTGCCACAGACACAGTGCCATCCTTGGTGCCACAGACAGTGCCATCCTTGGTGCCACAGACACAGTGGCATCCTTGGTGCCACAGACAGTGCCATCCTTGGTGCCACAGACAGTGCCATCCTTGGTGCCACAGACACAGTGACATCCTTGGTGCCACACACACAGTGCCATCCTTGGTGCCACAGACAATGCCATCCTTGGTGCCACACACAGTGCCATCCTTGGTGCCACACACAGTGCCATCCTTGGTGCCACACACAGTGCCATCCTTGGTGCCACAGACAGTGCCATCCTTGGTGCCACAGACAGTGCCATCCTTGGTGCCACAGACAGTGCCATCCTTGGTGCCACACAGTGCCATCCTTGGTGCCACAGACAGTGCCATCCTTGGTGCCACAGACAGTGCCATCCTTGGTGCCACACACAGTGCCATCCTTGGTGCCACAGACAGTGCCATCCTTGGTGCCACACACAGTGCCATCCTTGGTGCCACAGACACAGTGGCATCCTTGGTGCCACAGTGCCATCCTTGGTGCCACACAGACAGTGCCATCCTTGGTGCCACACACAGTGCCATCCTTGGTGCCACACACAGTGCCATCCTTGGTGCCACAGACAGTGCCATCCTTGGTGCCACAGACAGTGCCATCCTTGGTGCCACAGACAGTGCCATCCTTGGTGCCACAGACAGTGCCATCCTTGGTGCCACAGACACAGTGGCATCCTTGGTGCCACACACAGTGCCATCCTTGGTGCCACACAGTGCCACTGCGTGTGTCGTCTCTAGCCGTCTCGTCTTGAATATATATATATATATATATATATATATATATATATATATATGTGTCGTACCTAGTAGCCAGAATGCACTTCTTAGCCTAGTATGCAAGGCCCGATTTGCCTAATAGGCTGAGTGATTTACTTTATTTTCAATAAATTGTTTGCAATAAGTTTATTTGAATCATTAATATTATATTATATTAGGAACATAAATTATTGGCTTAGTTATGTTAGTTGAGGTTAGGTTAAGATAGGTTAGGTTAGGTTAGGTTAGGTTAGGTTGGTTCGGTTCGGTCATATATCTACATTAGTGTTAAATCATTTGAAACACAATTTACTCATACATAGTGAAATGAATAGCTGTATCATTTCATAAGAAAAAAATTTGAAAAATATATAAATTCAGGAAAACTTGGCTTACTAGGCAAATGGTGCCTTGCATAGTAGGCCGAGTACTGTGTTCTGGCTACTAGGTACAACATTATATATATATATATATATATATATAATATATATATATATATATATATATATATAATATATATATATATATTAAATATGACCGAAAGAGTAAGATTAATAATTCTAACACGAATTTTCTCAATATTCCTTATGTTTCTTTTCACTGTTGATGGTAATTGAAAAATCAGTTCTCCAAAATTCATTTTTATTTCTAGTCTGACGCGACACTTGAACGCGTTTCGTAATAACTTATTACATTTTCAAAGACTTTCAGTTTACACACACACAACTATAACCTGCAAACACTAAACAGAGTGGCTGTTTAAATCATAGCATAGTGAGAACTCTGTTTAGTGTTTGCAGGTTATAGTTGTGTGTGTGTAAACTAAAACTCTTTGAAAATGTAATAAGTTATTACGAAACGCGTTCAAGTGTCGCGTCAGACTAGAAATAAAAATGAATTTTGGAGAACTGATTTTTCAATTACCATCAACAGTGAAAAGAAACATAAGGAATATTGAGAAAATTCGTGTTAGAATTATTAATCTTACTTTTTCGGCCATATTTAATAATATATGTCTGCAGGAAAGACTGCTACCAAAATATACTAATATATATATATATATATATATATATATATATATATATATATATATATATATATATATATATATATATATATATATATATATATATATATATATATATAATCTATATATATAGATATATATTATATATATATATATATATCTATATATATAATGTCGTACCTAGTAGCCAGAACGCACTTCTCAGCCTACTATGCAAGGCCCGATTTGCCTAATAGGCCAAGTTTTAATGAATTAATTGTTTTTCGACTACCTAACCTAACTTTTTCGGCTACCTAACCTAAGCAATAAAGATAGGTTAGGTTAGGTTAGGTAGGGTTGGTTAGGTTCGGTCATATATCTACGTTAATTTTAACTCCAATAAAAAAAAATTGACATCGTACGTAATGAAATGGGTAGCTTTATCATTTCATAAGAAAAAAATTAGAGAAAATATATTAATTCATGAAAACTTGGCTTATTAGGCAATTCGGGCCTTGCATAGTAGGCCAAAAAGTGAGTTCTGGCAACTAGGTACGACATATAAATATATATATTATATATATATATATATTATATATATATATATATATATATATGTATATATAATATATATATATATATATATATATATATATATATATATATATATAATATAAAATAAATAAAATAGGGGTACCACCTTTGGTGCAATTGCAGGGACCCATATCCTCGAAGAAGAAAACAAAGAGCTTTTAGAGAAGATCTTGTGGATTCTCACTGAACACTTTAATCTTTTCTTCTACCACCCCTATTATTTTTTTGTATGTTTGTTTTGTTTGATTTGTTTTATTTTATTGCAATGCTACAGTTTACAGAGAACACACACACACACATATATATAACAATACAACAATCAGCGTTCGAAGACCTCGTCCAGCTCCTCGGAGGTTGGGTGTGTACCCAGGATACAGCACGCATTTCCCCTCTGCACCGCGACACTGAGGCGCTGGAACATGAAACTGGCTGCTCGTGGGTCTCTAGTTTTCTCAATGAGTTCCTCACCAACCTCCTTTAAAAACTTGATTGCACATTTACCCCAGGCGCCCAGAGTCTCTGAGCCTATCGGCACGAACCTGTAACAACGTTCAAGGTCTCTGTACTTGTGGATTTTTTGGGTCTCCCTGAAGGTGGCTGCCCCACCTCCCTCCGCTGAGCTGTAACGTAGATAGGTATCAGCCAATGTGGCAGCACATATGTAATCCCACACGACCTGCTTACCTTCCCTCCACGGCTGCAGGGTGACTCTATCTGGGCGGTTTTGGCTGTTTTCAGGTCTGTACAACTGAGGTTCCCTTTGTGCTGGACACCCAGCTGTAGCCAAACTTCTCTTGATAATGTCATTGACCGCTTCATGTCTGGCAATCTTTCCCTGTGTCTTACGACAGATAAGATCATGGCTGCCGTATTGGTCTGCCCGTGCATGGCCGCAAATACACCGGTGCTCGGTGGAGATAGGGGCGGCAAGGCGCAGGGCAACACCAATACTTTGGGCCCGATGGTCCAGGCGGGTGCCCAAGGCGGAATTAGGGACTGCCAACAGGAAGTCCCCGACATGGGGGGCTTGCACCGCTATAAGACGCGCTCTGTCCTTCTCCGAAGTTGCCTCCAGCAATGCCTTTGGCGATGTTTTCCACTACGGGGCTATCCCATTGGTCTGTTTGCCGTCGTTTGGAAAAGTTGTCGAGTGTGTGAATTGGCAAGTGTCCCACCGACCAGCTCCTTCCACAAATTTGGGATCACGAATCCCAATGAAGTTCCTTAGGTATTCTAGTAGTATTTCACTCACTAATTCACTTGTAGCACTGGTCGAGGATAAGAATGCCGGCNGGCAGCCTCAGGGGCAGCCTCAGGGCAGCCTAAGGGCAGCCTCAGGGGCAGCCTCAGGGCAGCCTCAGGGCAGCCTCAGGGCAGCCTCAGGGGCAGCCTCAGGGGCAGCCTCAGGGCAGCCTCAGGGGCAGCCTCAGGGCAGCCTCAGGGGCAGCCTCAGGGCAGCCTCAGGGGCAGCCTCAGGGGCCGCAGCCTCAGGGGCAGCCTCAGGGCAGCCTCAGGGCAGTCCTCAGGGCAGCCTCAGGGGCAGCCTCAGGGCAGCTCAGGGGCAGCCTCAGGGGCAGCCTCAGGGGCAGCCTCATCAGGGGCAGCCTCAGGGGCAGCCTCAGGGCAGCCTCAGGGCAGCCTCAGGGCAGCCTCAGGGGCAGCCTCAGGGCCGCCTCAGGGCAGCCTCAGGGGCAGTCTCAGGGCAGCCTCAGGGGCAGTCTCAGGGCAGTCTCAGGGCAGGGAGATGTAATATGTTATGTCCAGAGTATACACTCTGGACATAACATCAACACTCGTATATCAGGCCATAAGACACTCTTGGCCACTCTCCGTAGGGAACTCTCCGCTGAGCGTGCCTGTGAGTACGGGGGGGGGGGGGAGGCGCGTAGAAGGCAACAACACGAAGGGTAGAGAAGGTAAAAGAGGTAGAGGAAGAGAGATGGAGGGGAGGGGTAAGAGTAACTGTTTTAAGAAATGTGGGTAGAAAATATGGAGGGGGGGGGGTGAGAATGGAGAGGAACAGGAGGGTGGAGGATGAATGGAAGAAAATAATGTAAACGAAAAGAGAAATGAAGAAGGAAGTTGAAGGGAAGGAGGAAGACGTAGATGATGAGAGCAGTGAGAGGGAAGAAGCCGAGCAGTGATAACAGGTAGAGAAATAGTGTGTGGATGGGAGAGGAGGGAGTCACCCCAGTATTAATGAGGAGAGGATGAGAGGAGTGGGGAAGGAGGAAGCCACAACAGAACAAGTAGTTACTGGAGATGGGCAAGAGTGAGAGAGAATCCAAAATAATCCAACCTACGCTTATCACACGGGGAAAAGTGGGGATGTTTCGGTCGGTTTTGGACCCGTGTCAAGTGGTGATAAATGATGTGATACTTGATTATATCAAGGGACCTCTGCCACCTCCACTGCCATGGATGACAAGCGAAACGCTGATACAATTTACACAGATTTCGCTAAAGCCTGCGACAAATGTGACCATGGTGTTATTGCACATAAAATGCGTGCAAAAGGAATTACCGGAAAAATAGGCAGATGGATCTATAATTTCCTGACTAACAGAACCCAATGTGTAATAGTCAACAAAATCAAATCCGGACCATCAACCGTGAAGAGCTCAGTCCCCCAGGGTACTGTGCTTTCTCCAGTACTTTTTCTCATCCTCATATTGGACATAGACAAGAACACAACCTATAGCACTGTATCATCCTTTGCAGATGACACTAGGATCTTCATGAGAGTAGGCAACATAGAGGACACGGCAAACCTCCAATCAGATGTAGATCAGGTCTTTCAATTGGCTACAAAAAATAATGGTGTTTATTGAAGCTAAGTTCCAGCTCATGCGCTACGGAAAAAAATAAAATATAAAAACGGAAACCACGTACAAAACACAGTTAAATCATAACAGAACGAAAAGGCAATGTAAAGGATCTGGGTGTACTGATGTCGGAAGACCTTATCTTTAAAGAACACAATAAAGTAGCCATCACAAATGCGAGAAAAATGACAGGTTGGATAACAAGAACTTTTCACACTAGAGATGCTATACCGATGATAATACTTTTAAAGATGCTAGTGCTCTAGAATGGAGTACTGCTACTGGAGTACTGGAGTACTCGACTTTTTCTGCACAATGACAGCCCCTTTCAAAGATGGAGAAATTGCTGACCTGGAGAGCGTGCAGAGATTCTTTATTGCTAGAATCCACTCAGTAAAACATTTAAACTATTGGGACCGACTAAAGAGCCTAAACCTGTATTCTCTTGAGCGCAGGTGGGAGAGATACATAATAATTTACACGTGGAAAATACTAGAGGGGCTGGTCCCAAACCTGCACACAGAAATAACATCACATGAGACCAGGAGGCATGGCAGAATGTGCAGAATACCCCCGTTGAAGAGCAGAGGTGCAACAGGTACTCTGAAAGAGAACTCTATCAACATCAGAGGCCCGAGACTGTTCAACACGCTTCCACTACACATAAGGGACATAACTGGCCGACCCCTCATAGTGTTCAAGAGAGACCTGTCAACATCAGAGGAACGAGACTGTTCAACACGCTTCCATTACACATAAGGGGCATAACTGGCCGACCCCTCAGTGTTCAAGAGAGAACTGGATAAACACCTCCAAAGGATACCTGATCAACCTGGTTGTGACTCTTACGTCAGGCTGCGAGCAGCCGCGTCCATCAACCTGGTTGACCAGATGACCAACCGGTCGGAGACTTGGCCTGGTTGATACCTGGTGTTCTGGGAGTTCTTCTACTCCCCAAGCCCGGCCCGAGGCCAGGCTCGACTTGTGAGAGCTTGGTCCACCAGGCTGTTGTTTGGAGCGGCCCGCAGGGCCACATACCCATCACAGCCCGGCTGGCCCGAAACTTCTCTTAGAAAACAGTCCAGTTTTCTCTTGAAGATGTCTACGGTTGTTTCGGCAATATTTCTTATAGTCGCTGGGAGGACGTTGAACAACCGCGGACCTCTGATGTTTATACAGTGCTCTCTGATTGTGCCTATGGCACCTCTGCCCTTCGCTGGATCAATCTTGCATTTTCTTCCATATCGTTCACTCCAGTAAGTTTTTATTTTACTGTGCAGATTTGGTACCTGGCCCTCCAGTATTTTCCATGTGTATATTATATGGTATCTCTCGTCTCCTTTCTAGAGAGTACATTTGGAGAGCTTTGAGACGATCCCAATAATTTAGGTGTTTTATCTCGTCTATGTGTGCCGTATATGTTCTCTGTATTCCCTCTATTTCAGCAATCTCTCCTGCTCTGAAGGGGAAGTGAGTACTGAGCAGTACTCGAGATGGGACAACACAAGTGACTTGAAGAGTACAACCATTGTGATGGGATCCTGGATTTGAAAGTTCTCGTAATCCATCCGATCATTTTTCTGGCTGACGCAATATTTGCTTGGTTATGCTCCCTAAACGTTAGATCGTCTGACATCATTATTCCCAAATCCTTGACATGCTGTTTTTCTACTATGGGAAGATTCGATTGTGTTTTGTACCCTGTATTATGTTTCAGATCCTCATTTTTGCCGTACCTGAGTACCTGAAATTTATCAGTTAAACATCATGTTATTTTCTGCTGCCTAATCGAAAACTTTGTTGACATCTGCTTGTAGTTTTTCAATGTCTTCAGCAGAGGTAATTTTCATGCTGATTTTTGTGTCATCTGCAAAGTACGACACGAAGCTGTGACGTGTATTTTTGTCTATATCTGATATGAGAATAAGGAACAATAGCGGTGCAAGGACTGTACCTTGAGGTACAGAGCTTTTAACATCGCTTGGACTCGATTTTATCTGATTGACTGTTACTCTGTGTTCTGTTCGACAGGAAATTGAGTATCCAGCGTCCTACTTTTCCAGTTATTCCCATTGACCTCATTTTGTGAGCTATCACCCCATGGTCACATTTGTCGAACGCCTTTGCAAAGTCTGTGTATACATCTGCATTTTCATTTTCTTCTAGGGCTTCTGTGATTTTGTCATAGTGGTTGAGTAACTGTGACAGACAGGATCTTCCCGCTCTAAATCCATGTTGTCCTGGGTTGTGCAATTCATTTTCCATAAAACTAGAAATTTGATTCCTAATCACTTTTTCAAACACTTTTATTATGTGTGATGTTAGTGCAACTGGCCTATAATTTTTTGCCAAGGCTTTACTCCCCCCCTTGTGCAACGGAGCTATATCTGCAGATTTAAGTGCTGCTGGTATCTCCCCTGTATCCAGGCTCTTTCTCCATATTACGCTGAGTGCTCTCACTACTGGTACTTTACATTTCTTTATGAATATTGAATTCCATGAGTCAGGCCCAGGAGCTGAGTGCATGGGCATATTGTCAATTTCTCTTTCAAAGTCTTCCGAGTTTGTGGTAATATCCGTTATATTATCTGCAGCTTGAATGTCATTCATAAAGAAGCTGTCTGGGTCATCAACTTTCATGTTGTTAATTGGTGTGCTAAACATAGCCTCATACTGGTTTCTTAGAATTTCACTAATCTCTTTGTCGTCCTCTGTGTACGTACCTTCATTTGTAATTAACGGTCCAATACTGGTCGAGGTTTTGGATTTTGATTTTGCGTATGTGAAAAAAATATTTAGGATTTTTCCTTATCTCTTGTATAGCTTTCTGTTCCAATTCCATTTCCTCAGACTCATATGATCGCTTCAACGTTTGTTCTATTTCTTTGATCTCCCTGCTTAGGCTTATTTTCCTTGCTTGTGATAGTTGTGTCTGCCGAAGAATTTCCGTTATTTTTTTCCTTCTCCTTCTCCAACGGTAACGATGGTGTCCAGATGCTGGTGGTGGCCCTGGCGGTGGCCCTGGTGGTGGCCCTGGTGGTGGCCCTGGTGGTGGCCCTGGTGGTGGCCCTGGTGGTGGCCCTGGTGGTGGCCCTGGCGGTGGCCCTGGTGGTGGCCCTGGCGGTGGCCCTGGTGGTGGCCCTGGTGGTGGCCCTGGTGGTGGCCCTGGGGGTGGCCCTGGTGGTGGCCCTGGTGGTGGCCCTGGTGGTGGCCCTGGCGGTGGCCCTGGTGGTGGCCCTGGCGGTGGCCCTGGTGGTGGCCCTGGTGGTGGCCCTGGTGGTGGCCCTGGTGGTGGCCCTGGGGGTGGCCCTGGGGGTGGCCCTGGTGGTGGCCCTGGTGGTGGCCCTGGGGGTGGCCCTGGGGGTGGCCCTGGTGGTGGCCCTGGGGGTGGCCCTGGTGGTGGCCCTGGTGGTGGCCCTGGGGGTGGCCCTGGTGGTGGCCCTGGTGGTGGCCCTGGTGGTGGCCCTGGTGGTGGTGGCCCTGGTGGTGGTGGCCCTGGGGGTGGCCCTGGTGGTAGCCCTGGTGGTGGCCCTGGTGGTGGCCCTGGTGGTGGCCCTGGGGGTGGCCCTGGTGGTAGCCCTGGTGGTGGCCCTGGGGGTGGCCCTGGGGGTGGCCCTGGGGGTAGCCCTGGGGGTGGCCCTGGGGGTGGCCCTGGTGGTGGCCCTGGTGGTGGCCCTGGGGGTGGCCCTGGGGGTGGCCCTGGGGGTAGCCCTGGTGGTGGCTCCTGGGACCCACCTGGTGGGTCCTCACGGCCAGAACTGCTCGAGTATTCCTGGATTTATATGGGAAATTCATGACCGATTTACAAACGCGTGATCGCCTTATAGACGCATGACTGTATGCGTAAATTTTGTCACTAAAAACTGTCTTCCTTACGCTTAACTTTGCATGATAAATGCGCGAGAAATGCGTTATTGTGTTTGATAAAAGTATTTGCGGGACAAATAGCAGATTTGTTGACAAATTCATGACTCGAATGCATAAATTGGTATGAGAAATGCGTGATAGATTAATGCATGATTATCCGACAAATTCGTGACGAGTAATTGATGCATGAGCGCACAATTGTGATCATAGGAGGATCAATGCGTGATCAATGCGTGTGAAGGAGGGTGGCGTGCGTGCGACGAGCCTCCATTGAGCGCATTAATATGGCCTAACGCTATGAATTACACGCACCCGCTGCAAAATTGAAGGTTTCATTAATGCGAAAGTAATTGAGGATCCAAGAGTAATGATCATCTGTGATTAGAGACTGGTATTAATTCCGTGTGGCCCTGTGTTGTGTGGCCCTGTGTTGTGTAGGTCCTGTGTTGTGTGGCCCCTGTGTTGTGTAGGTCCTGTGTTGTGTAGGTCCTGTGTTGTGTGGCCCCTGTGTTGTGTAGGTCCTGTGTTGTGTGGTCCTGTGTTGTGTAGGTCCTGTGTTGTTTTTGTCGTCCTGTGTTGTTTTTGTTGTCCTGTTGTGTTGTGTAGGCCCTGTGTTGTGTGGCCCTGTGTTGTGTGGCCCCTGTGTTGTGTAGGTTCTGTGTTGTGTGGCCCCTGTGTTGTGTGGTCCTGTGTTGTGTAGGCCCTGTGTTGTGTAGGTCCTGTGTTGTGTGGCCCCTGTGTTGTGTAGGTCCTGTGTTGTGTAGGTCCTGTGTTGTGTAGGTCCTGTGTTGTGTGGCCCCTGTGTTGTGTGGTCCTGTGTTGTGTAGGCCCTGTGTTGTGTAGGTCCTGTGTTGTGTGGCCCCTGTGTTGTGTAGGTCCTGTGTTGTGTAGGTCCTGTGTTGTGTAGGTCCTGTGTTGTGTAGGTCCTGTGTTGTGTGGCCCCTGTGTTGTGTGGCCCTGTGTTGTGTGGCCCTGTGTTGTGTGGCCCTGTGTTGTGTAGGTCCTGTGTTGTGTAGGTCCTGTGTTGTGTGGCCCTGTGTTGTGTGGCCCCTGTGTTGTGTAGGTCCTGTGTTGTGTAGGTCCTGTGTTGTGTAGGTTCTGTGTTGTGTAGGTTCTGTGTTGTGTAGGTCCTGTGTTGTGTGGCCCTGTGTTGTGTGGCCCTGTGTTGTGTAGGTTCTGTGTTGTGTAGGCCCTGTGTTGTGTAGGTCCTGTGTTGTGTAGGTCCTGTGTTGTGTGGCCCTGTGTTGTGTAGGTCCTGTGTTGTGTGGCCCTGTGTTGTGTAGGTCCTGTGTTGTGTAGGTCCTGTGTTGTGTAGGTCCTGTGTTGTGTAGGTCCTGTGTTGTGTAGGTCCTGTGTTGTGTAGGTCCTGTGTTGTGTAGGTCCTGTGTTGTGTAGGTCCTGTGTTGTGTAGGTCCTGTGTTGTGTGGCCCTGTGTTGTGTGGCCCTGTGTTGTGTGTGCCTGTGTTGTGTGTGCCTGTGTTGTGTGTGCCTGTGTTGTGTGGCCCCTGTGTTGTGTGGCCCCTGTGTTGTGTGGCCCTGTGTTGTGTGGCCCTGTGTTGTGTGGCCCTGTGTTGTGTGTGCCTGTGTTGTGTGGCCCCTGTGTTGCGTGGCCCTGTGTTGCACAGTAGCGTATGGACGTGAGGGTGATCCCCTCTTGTGTTGCACAGGAGGCTGAAACTGAGCCGCCATCAAGAAGAGGCATCTTGCCCTGAAGGTTTACTGCCATCACTGTGTGTGTTGAGGGCTTGCTGAGAGGGGATTACTTCCCCTCTGTTGTTGCTCGTCCTCTCATCCTTGATGCCTTCCCCTCACCCCTTGCTAACTCCTCCCCTCACCAACACCTTCTCTCCCCCCTCACCAACACCTTCTCTCCCCCCTCACCAACACCTCCCTTCCTCGGTGCCACTAGAACAACCCTAAGCTTTGTATATTCAAATGATTTTAATGAACAAATCTTGAACAAAAATGTGTTCATGAGCAAGGACAAAGAACTGCGTAGAACGCTGACGCGGAGAACACTCTCCACCTATGAACATGCGAATTAAATAAACAGGAGGCCTATGTCAACCACAGGAGGCCTATGTCAACCACAGGAGGCCTATGTCAACCACAGGAGGCCTATGTCAACCACAGGAGGCCTATGTCAACCACAGGAGGCCTATGTCAACCACAGGAGGCCTATGTCAACCACAGGAGGCCTATGTCAACCACAGGAGGCCTATGTCAACCACAGGAGGCCTATGTCAACCACAGGAGGCCTATGTCAACCACAGGAGGCCTATGTCAACCACAGGAGGCCTATGTCAACCACAGGAGGCCTATGTCAACCACAGGAGGCCTATGTCAACCACAGGAGGCCTATGTCAACCACAGGAGGCCTATGTCAACCACAGGAGGCCTATGTCAACCACAGGAGGCCTATGTCAACCACAGGAGGCCTATGTCAACCACATGAGGCCTATGCCAACCACAGGAGGCCTACGCCAACCACAGGAGGCCTACGCCAACCACAGGAGGCCTATGCCAACCACAGGAGGCCTACACCAACCACAGGAGGCCTACACCAACCACAGGAGGCCTACACCAACCACAGGAGGCCTACACCAACCACAGGAGGCCTACACCAACCACAGGAGGCCTACACCAACCACAGGAGGCCTACACCAACCACAGGAGGCCTACACTAACCACAGAAGGCCTGCACCAACCACAGGAGGCCTACACCAACCACAGTAGGCCTACACCAACCACAGGAGGCCTGCACCAACCACAGGAGGCCTACACTAACCACAGGAGGCCTGCACCAACCACAGGAGGCCTACACCAACCACAGGAGGCCTACACCAACCACAGGCGGCCTGCACCAACCACAGGAGGCCTGCACCAACCACAGGAGGCCTACACCAACCACAGGAGGCCTACACCAACCACAGGAGGAATACACCAACCACAGGAGGCCTACACCAACCACAAGAGGCCTACACCAACCACAGGAGGCCTGCACCAACCACAGGAGGCCTGCACCAACCACAGGAGGCCTACACCAACCACAGGCGGCCTGCACCAACCACAGGAGGCCTGCACCAACCACAGGAGGCCTGCACCAACCACAGGAGGCCTGCACCAACCACAGGAGGCCTGCACCAGCCACAGGAGGCCTACACCAGCCACAGGAGGCCTGCACCAACCACAGGCGGCCTGCACCAACCACAGGCGGCCTGCACCAACCACAGGAGGCCTGCACCAACCACAGGAGGCCTGCGCCAACCACAGGAGGCCTGCACTAACCACAGGAGGCCTGCACCAACCACAGGAGGCCTACACCAACCACAGGAGGCCTACACCAACCACAGGCGGCCTGCACCAACCACAGGCGGCCTACACCAACCACAGGAGGCCTGCACCAACCACAGGAGGCCTACACCAACCACAGGAGGCCTACACCAACCACAGGAGGCCTACACCAACCACAGGAGGCCTACACCAACCACAGGAGGCCTACACCAACCACAGGAGGCCTGCACCAACCACAGGAGGCCTGCACCAACCACAGGAGGCCTACACCAACCACAGGAGGCCTACACCAACCACAGGAGGCCTACACCAACCACAGGAGGCCTGCACCAACCACAGGAGGCCTACCACATCAGAGGTCCACAGTTGTTCAACACCCTCCCAGCAAGCATTAGAAATATTGCCGGAACAAAGGTGGATGTATTCAAGAGGCACTTAGATAAGTTCTTGCAAGAAGTGCCGGACCAACCAGACTGTGGTGGGTATGTGGCCTGCGGGCCGCTCCAAGCAACAACCTGTTGGACCAAGTTATCACAAATCGAGTCTGGCCTCGGGCCGGGTTCGGGTAGTAGAAGAACTCCCAGAACCCTCTCCAGGTATACTCCAGGTGTGGACCACTGCCAGCCAGGTGTGGACCACTGCCAGCCAGTGTGGACCACTGCCAGCCAGGTGTGGACCACTGCCAGCCAGGTGTGGACCACTGCCAGCCAGGTGTGGACCACTGCCAGCCAGGTGTGGACCACTGCCAGCCAGGTGGGACCACTGCCAGCCAGGTGTGGACCACTGCCAGCCAGGTGTGGGACCACTGCCAGCCAGGTGTGAACCACTGCCAGCCAGGTGTGGACCACTGCCAGCCAGGTGTGGACCACTGCCAGCCAGGTGTGGACCACTGCCAGCCAGGTGTGGACCACTGCCAGCCAGGTGTGGACCACTGTCAGGTGTGGGAGGCGTGGGGGGTCCTGAGAGCCTGAGGTCAGGCCGTAAAGGTCAGTACCATGGGTGAGGAAATGTGTAATATGATGAGAGAGTGAGGGAGTATGGTGAGAGAGTGAGGGAGTATGGTGAGAGAGTGAGGGAGTATGGTGAGAGAGTGAGGGAGTATGGTGAGAGGTGAGGGGAGGCGTGTGAGGGAGGAGTGTGAGGGAGGAGTGTGAGGGGAGAGTGAGGGAGGCGTGTGAGGGGAGGAGTGTGAGGGGAGAGTGACAAGTTCTGTCTCATCTTGTCCCAAGTCTTCACTCAAACACTCCACCTCTAATGAAAGCGTCAAGCAACGTTGAGTGGGCGGCCGCTGCAGCGTCCAACAGTCTGATTGACCAGACCACCAACCAGGNGTCCTGCTGCCTGTACAGTGGCCCCCTGCTGCCTGTACATTGGTCCCTGGTGCTGTACAGTGGCCCCTGGTGCCTGTACAGTGGCCCTGGTGCCTGTACAGTGGTCCCTGGTGCCCTGTACAGTGGCTCCTGGTGCCTGTACAGTGGCTCCTGGTGCCTTACAGTGGCTCCTGGTGCCTGTACAGTGGCTCCTGGTGCCTGTACAGTGGCATCCTGGTGCCTGTACAGTGGCTCCTGGTGCCTGTACAGTGGCCCTGGTGCCTGTACAGTGGCTCCTGGTGCCTGTACAGTGGCTCCTGGTGCCTGTACAGTGGCTCCTGGTGCCTGTACAGTGGCTCCTGGTGCCTGTACAGTGCTCCTGGTGCCTGTACAGTGCTCCTGGTGCCTGTACAGTGGCCCCATGGTGCCTGTACAGTGGCTCCTGGTGCCTGTACAGTGCTTCCTGGTGCCTGTACAGTGGGCCCCTGTGTCTGTACAGTGGCCCCTTGGTGCCTGTACAGTGGCCCCCTGGTCCTGTACGTGGCCCTGGTGCCTGTACAGTGTCCTGTGCCTTCAGTGGCCCTGGTGTCTGTACATGGGCCCCTGGTGTCTGTACAGTGCCCCTGGTGCCTGTACAGTGGCCCCTGGTGCCTGTACAGTGGCCCCTGGTGCCTGTACAGTGGCCCCTGGTGCCTGTACAGTGGCCCTGGTGTCTGTACATGGCCCCTGTTGCCTGTACAGTGGCCCCTGGTGTCGGTACAGTGGGCCCCTGGTGCCTGTACAGTGGTCCCCTGGTGCCTGTACAGTGGCCCCCTGGTTCCTGTAAAGTGGCTTGGCCCGAGGCCAGGCTTGACTTGTGAGAGCTTGGTCCACCAGGCTGTTGCTTGGAGCGGCCCGCAGGCCCCACATTAAGTACAGCCCAGTCATATATTAGGTACAATGTGAGAGCTCCGGTTTGAAGTACATGTGTTTAGGGCAGGTGTATAGTGCAGGTGTGCCTGCATGGTTGTGAAGTGTTGCTTCTCCAGATGCACGATAATTACGAGGTAACCTCCCCCCCCCCCCCACCCCCCCCACTTAAACCTCTTGACCGCAATACTTCAGCGTGTTCACAGCCGTCTTTAAATCCCGATAATCGGCCGTTTAAGAACCTCGTTAATCCGCCTGTTTACCTCGGTCATTATCCGGGACGTCGCTGGTCCGTGAAATGCCGTAATCCGGTTCTTGTCGTGGCCAACCCATTATAAAATCCACTTGGGAATTACTCCTAACCGTAATCCGGCTCAACCGGCCACTTCCTACTGAATTATACATTGATCTGTAGCTGCCATCCGGCTCGGCGGGTTATAAGCTTCATGCAACCGGCCGCTACTGAATGAAAGCTTCCACTTGGTACTCTGTCATATAGTTCTTAAAGGAAGTTGTTAAGTAACTATAAAGATCTTCTTAATCAATTTAGTACCTCATCACCTTCATTACCATATCTCTATGGACTTGTTAAGACGCATAAACCTGACTATCCCATAAGGCCTATCATCAGTTCTGTGGGATCCATTTCTTACAAGCTTTCTAAATGGCTTACCAAAATCTTGTCCCTATTATTAGGAGCTATTTCCTCTTCTCATTTGACCAATTCTCTTGAATTAGTTAACAAATTGAATGGTGTTCCTGTCACTCCTGATGTCAAACTAATCAGTTTTGACGTTTGTTCCTTGTTTACAAAGGTACCGGTTGATGATATTCTCGATTATCTTGCTCATGAATTAGTGAATCAGGTTTTATCTCTTTCTGCTGATATTGTTGTCAATCTTGTTAAGTTGTGTATAAAAGAATGTAAATTTATCTTTTAATAATGAGTATTATTTACAGACTTTTGGAATGACAATGGGGAATCATTTATCGTCATTGCTTTTAAACATGTATATGGAATTCTTCGAAAAGAAATTTGTTTAAAAAATTAACCCTGGAATCATTCCATGGTTTAGATATGTTGATATTTTGTGTATATGGCCTTCAGGTGTAAACACAGACGAATTTGTGGCTAAACTTAATGATCAAGGCACCTCTATAAAATTTACTATGGAGACTGAAATTGATAAATGTTTGCCATTCTTAGATATACTTATTCATAGGGATAATTCCGGTCCAGCCAGGTCCGGTCCGGTCCGGTCCGGTCCAGCCAGGTCCGGTCCAGTCCAGCCAGGTCCGGTCCGGTCCAGCCAGGTCCGGTCCAGCCAGGTCCGGTCCGGTCCAGCCAGGTCCGGTCCGGTCCAGCCAGGTCCGGTCCGGTCCAGCCAGGTCCGATCCGGTCTAGCCAGGTCCGGTCCGGTCCAGCCAGGTCCGGTCCGGTCCAGCCAAATCCGGTCCAGCCAGGTCCGGTCCGGTCCAGCCAGGTCCGGTCCGGTCCAGCCAGGTCCGGTCCAGCCAGGTCCGATCCGGTCCAGACAGGTCCGGTCCGGTCCAGCCAGGTCCGGTCCGGTCCAGCTAGGTCCGGTCCGGTTCAGCCAGGTCCGGTCAGGTCCGGTCCAGCCAGGTCCGGTCCAGCTAGGTCCGGTCAGGTCCAGCCAGGTCCGGTCCGGTCCAGCCAGGTCTGGTCCGGTCCGGTCCAGCCAGGTCCAGTCCGGTCCGGTCCAGCCCGGTCCGGTCCGGTCCAGCCAGGTCCGGTCCGGTCCGGTCCAGCCAGGTCCGGTCCGGTCCGGTCCAGCCAGGTCCGGTCCGGTCCGGTCCAGCCCGGTCCGGTCCGGTCCAGCCAGGTCCGGTCCGGTCCAGCCAGGTCCGGTCCGGTCCAGCCAGATCCGGTCCGGTCCAGCTGGTCCGGTCCGGTCCAGCCAGGTCCGGTCCGGTCCAGCCAGGTCCGGTCCGGTCCAGCCAGGTCCGGTCCGGTCCAGCCAGGTCCGGTCCGGTCCAGCCAGGTCCGGTCCGGTCCGGTCCAGCCAGGTCCGGTCCGGTACAGCCAGGTCCGGTCCGGTCCAGCCAGGTCCGGTTCGGTACAGCCAGGTCCGGTCCGGTCCAGTCAGGTCCGGTTCAGTCCGGTCCAGCCAGGTCCGGTCCGGTCCAGCCAGGTCCGGTCCGGTCCAGCCAGGTCCGGTCCGGTCCAGCCAGGTCCGGTCCGGTCCGGTCCAGCCAGGTCCGGTCCGGTCCAGCTAGGTCCGGTCCGGTCCGGTCCAGTCAGGTCCGGTCCGGTCCGGTCCAGTCAGGTCCGGTCCGGTCCGGTCCAGCTAGGTCCGGTCCGGTCCGGTCCAGCCAGGTCCGGTACGGTCGGTTCCGGTCCAGCCAGGTCCGGTCCGGTCCAGCCAGGTCCGGTCCGGTCCAGCCAGGTCCGGTCCGGTCCGGTCCAGCCAGGTCCGGTCCGGTCCAGCCAGGTCCGGTCCGGTCCAGCCAGGTCCGGTCCGGTCCAGCCAGGTCCGGTCCGGTCCAGCCAGTCCGGTCCGGTCCAGCCAGGTCCGGTCCGGTCCGGTCCAGGTCTGATCCGGTCCGGTCCAGCAGGTTCTGATCCGGTCCGGTCCAGCAGGTCTGATCCGGTCCGGTCCAGCCAGGTCTGATCCGGTCCGGTCCAGCCAGGTCTGATCCGGTCCGGTCCAGCCAGGTCTGATCCGGTCCGGTCCAGCCAGGTCTGATCCGGTCCGGTCCAGCCAGGTCTGATCCGGTCCGGTCCAGCCAGGTCTGATTCCGGTCCGGTCCAGCCAGGTCTGATCCGGTCCGGTCCAGCCAGGTCCGGTCCGGTCCAGCCAGGTCAGGTCCGGTCGGTCCAGCCAGGTCCGGTCCGGTCCAGCCAGGTCCGGTCCAGCCAGGTCCGGTCCAGCCAGGTCCGGTCCAGCCAGTCCGGTTCGGTCCGGTCCAGCCAGGTCCGATCCGGTCCGTTCTAGCCAGGTCCGATCCGGTCCGGTCTAGCCAGGTCCGGTCCGGTCCAGCCAGGTCAGGTCCGGTCCAGCCAGGTCTGATCCGGTCCGGTCCAGCCAGGTCTGATCCGGTCCGGTCCAGCCAGGTCCGGTCCGGTCCGGTCCAGCCAGGTCCGGTCCGGTCCGGTCCAGCCAGGTCGGTCCGGTCCCAGCCAGGTCCGGTCCGGTCACGTGGAGTCATGACACGTTAGGTCATGACGGGCCAAGTCACACGCGGGACCGTGTGAGAGATTTCAGTTTCCTGTCAGTGGAC
>WNGS01163823.1:45096-59197 GCA_020271785.1 Procambarus virginalis
CCAGCGTTGAATGTAATAAACGCCCTTTTCTGGGTGAGACTTGGAGGCTCCCCGGAGCTTATCCAGGCTTATCCAGGCGATATGGCTGATATGGATTAGACTTTGGCATCAGTCAGTGTGAATGGAGTTCATAGGCCTACCAGGGACCACGAGCCAGAACCGGGGAGCAGCTTGCTCTGTTGACTCTCGCATGGTCCCCGCTGTTGGTGGGCGCTTTAGTTGTCTTCCGGCCTCTGGTGACGGCGGTAGACGGCTTCTCCCCCTTTGGGGGGGTTCAGAGCTGGCGGGTGTTTCTTCCCCTGCGCTTCGTCATGTCATCTTAGTGGGTGCATTGGACATGGTCGATCCGCCCCATCCTTCTGGTTTCCCATCTGCTCTTTGCAGACATGGCCTTTCACATCTGCGGTTCTTCTGGACTTCTTCAGTCTGCGCCCTGGATTCTATGCCCTCCTCGGAGGACTGTTGGTCCGGGTGCCTGGGATGTGGGCCCTGGACCTCCAGGTCAATTCTTGGCACGTTCCTCTCCAGTTTTCCGGGACTAGCACAGTTGGTTGTGGGCTTCAGGCTTGCTGCTTTTATTGCCTCCCTATTTTGTATTGCACTTGGTGTTGTTTGCATCTTTTAACGGATCTTGGTGCCATGTCTGAGCTGCTTGAGATTCGGTGTCTGGCTAGTGGGGCTCCCAGTCGGTCTGCTTGTCTGCTCGCCAGGGGTGTGGTTCTTTCCAGATCGCCGGTTTGGTTTCCTGGTGATCTGGAGGCCATTCCATCTGTTTCCGTCCCGGGTTCAGTCCTGGGCCTTGTTTAGGGCTATTGGGCCACTCCTTGTCTTTCCCTCCAGAAGTGTTACTGCGGCTGTGGTCCCGCCTTTGGCTGTTCATGAGGGGGTCCCGGTTCGCTCAGCGGTTGCTTGCGCAGTTGTGCGGAGTCTGAACTTCGACGTGCTGTTCTGCCCGCGGGTTGGGTTTGGCTTTGCCTCTGTTTGGTTCCTTCGGAGACTCCCCTTCCGCCTCTTGCAATCGTTGGGTTTGTTCCTCCGGGGATCTTGTGTTGGTGCTGCATCACCAGCTTCCTCTTTGGGGTTTTCGGGGTTCCGTGCCTTGGCACCTTCCCGAGCCTTCGCTTGATGTGTTCAAGGACGGGTCATCTCTCGGCTGGTAATTTGTGACCAGTGCTCACAAGGTCGGCCGGGGATGGTGGAGTCTGTCCGTCCGTCGGGCTCACAGCATGGTTCGGGAGTTCGTGGCTGTCTGGTTTGCGCTTTGGTGGGTTTGGGTCACTCGGTGCTCTACCATTCAGCTCCATTTGGACTGTTCTCTGGCGGTTCTTGCCGGAACCACAGGGTTTCTCTTAGGTGTTGACCTTTGGGGTTGGTTCCTTAGAGTGGCTCGTTTGCAGGATTCTCGGGGTTTGGCTAACCGTGAGGTTCATATCCGGGGTGTGTCCTGCGTCCTGGCGGACAGCTGTCTCGCTTCATTCCTCTGTTCGCGGATTGGCCAGTCGTCGCAGACTCTTTTTTGTTGGCTCTGCCGGACGTATGGTCTCCTGGCCATGGATGTCTTCGAGTTGGCGTGGTCTAGGCGATGCCCATTTTATGTGGCGCCCTTGCCCACCTGCAAGGCGTTCACGGTGGATGCTTTTCGGCATGACTGGTCGAGGTGGGGGTACCTGTTCCTCTTCTCCCGGTCCAGCTGTTGCTTCGGGTTCTGGCTCGGTTGCAGCCCATTCCCTAGAGAGCAGTCCTTATGGTTCCTTGGTGGCCGGCCCAGCTTTATTTTCAGACGCTGCTTGATAGGTGTCCGAACCCGGGGCGTTTTCCCGCGGCTCCGCTTCTTTCGGCAGGTCGGATCGGTCCTGTACGTGACTGGTTTGGCCTTCTCGGCTCTTCGCGTCTGGTATTTTGACACGGGTATCACCATCTCTGTGGTGTTCAGGTGGCTTTGTTGACGGTGTCCCACCTGCAAGCTTCATCTTGGCGACAGTATGACGTTACTGGTGTTTCTATGCACTTTTTCTTGCTCTTCGTAGGTTGTCGTCTCTTTCGCATCGGGTTGTCTTGTCCTTTCTTGGGTTTTCAGGACTACAGTTATTTGATGTTTTTTACCGTCGTCTCATTTTGTGCAGCGCTGGCGGAGCCGCTCCAGCTTGCGTGCGGGGTGGACGTCACATCTGCCCCATTTCGTACGCTTTCTCGTGTTTTGTTTCACCTCCGGCCTGCTCATGCGTCGCCTGAGCCATCCTGGTCCTTGATCAGGGTGCCTTCTTATCTTCTCCTCAGTTTGTGGTAGCCCCTTCGGTTCAGGTTTCTGCTCTTTGGTACTGGTTTTGTACGTGTGCAGCCCTTCTCCGTCCTGGCGACGGTCGAGACGGCTGCTTTCCGGAGGGGTTCTTGGGTTATTGATGCTTGATTGATTTGGCCGGGGTTGCGTCCTGTGTTGTCCGGTTGCGCTTTTTTGCCGTTACTGCGTACCATGTCTAGGGATGCGCTTTGGTTTGATCCGGTTCCCCTCGTTTCCTGTTTTCAAGGCTTGGGTCTCCCAGGTCGTCCGCAGAGTTTTTCAGTCTTCCAGCCTGCGGTCTGTCTTTGCGCCCGTGCTGTTCAGACGTTTGCAGCTTTTGCTGCTGTGTTGGTGACGTCTAGGGCTCATTTCGGGCGCAGGGATTTGAGGGTTGCACAGATTCTTGGCCGCCCATTCTTTATGCGCGTCTGCTCCTGTGCGGTCTTATTGCCTTAGGTCGCAGGTTGCAACCTGTTGTCCCGGCTTTGCGTTGCGAAGTTTGTGGTGGCCGCCTCCCGGGTTAGCCCTTTCTTTTCCTTCTCTTTGGGTATGAAGCTCCAGGGAGCCGTAGGGACTCCTCACAGAAAACCAGCGTTGAATGTAATGAAACACCATTTTCTGGGTGAGCCCCGGAGGCTCCCTGGCAACCCTCCCTCCCACCGGTCGGCAGTTTTTTCGCGTTGGTTGAAGCTTAGCTTCCGAACTGAAGCTTGGCAGCCGGCGCGGTAGGTCCGGGGCTCCCCCCTCCTCTTTTCGGGACGGGGAGGGCTGCGCAGACAATCGGTGCGCCAGTAAAGTGTGATATTTGTTTGTTTCCTTGGGATTGTAGGGAGTTTCTACCTCTGTTCGTTTTTTTGTTTTAGTTTTTTACCATGTGGGGTTTGTTTTGTTATGCCTACCTTTCTGGGTGCCTAACCCCGGTCGATGGCAGATAAGGAAAACCCCAACTACAAGGGGGGTTTTCCAGGGCCATTGCTCCCTGAAACCTCTCTGAAGAGGCCAGGTTCTGGTGCTGGTCCCTGGTAGGTCTGAACTCCTTAGCTAATGTCCCGGTCTAATATAACATACATTAGCCCGATAAGCTCCAGGGAGCCTCTGGGGCTCACCCAGAAAATGGCGTTTCATTACATTCAACGCTGGTTTTTTGTTTTTTAGACAAAATTAAGATAAATTGAAAAAAAAACAAGTGTCAAAAAGGTTCGTTGAGTGAATGTCAGGTAGGCTGCTACATTTTCTAAAAAAAAAATGAAAAATACAAAAAAAATTGAAAGAATTTGAAAAAAGTCATGAAGGTTCGTTCAGTGATTGTCAGGTAGGCAGCTCCATTTTGTATAAAAAAATAAAAAAAAAATTGAACAAATTTGAAAAATGGAAAAATGTCATAAAGGATCGTTCAATGTGTGCCAGGTAGGCTGCTCCTTTATTAATAAAAAAATGAAAAATACAAATCAAATTGAACAAATATGAAAAATAGACAAATTGTCATAATGGAGCATCCTACCTGACACACACTAATCGAACCTTTATGGCATTTTTCCATTTTAAATTTGTTAAATTTTTTTTATTTTTTATTTTTTTTATACAAAATGGAGCTGCCTGACATACACTGAACAAACCTTTTACTATAAAAAAATTAAAAAGTAAAAAAATTTAACAAATTTGAAAAAAAAAAGAAAAATGTCATAAAGGTTTGTTCAGTGTATGTCAGGTAGGTTGCTCCATTATTTAAAAAATCGAATATCGTATTGATGTTTTTTGTTGGTAGAACGGATTAATTTTATTTCCATTATTTTAAATGGGGAAATTTGTTTTGAATTACGAGCTTGGTGCCGAAATGGATTAAATTCGTTAACCCTCAAACCGCTAGGGGCCCAAATGGAATTCACACCCACAGGCGCAACAAAAAAAAAAATCCAAAAAATTCTTTCGTCTTATAGAATTGTTTAGTTTTGTTCCCTGATCACGGAAAAAATAAAAAAAAAATCGTAGGTAGCATATTTTAGCCGCAGTAGGGTAGGGAAGTGTGGCAAAAAAGGGGCGTTGGCAGAACCTTCGCCAGACGAGGTCTACTCCGCCCGAGCTGTCAGACGGCAGTTGCCACAAATATATTATTTCCTAATTATTTCAATGTCTCTGATTGATTTTTTCTTAGTTTTTTTGCAGTAATATTATTCCATACAGTGAATTGTGGTATATTTATATTATAAAATGTGTGAACCATCGCTGTACTCAAAATTATGGTGTGCATATAAGTGATTCAATTATTATGTTCATAAAACAATAAACAAATAGTTTTGCTGTTGTTTCACTATATACACAGGTTATATATAAGTATCTGCATGTTTTGTTCACCATAACGAACTACTAAGTTGGTCTTGTGAGTCAAAAAGCAACGAGGAGTGGCCGCCACACACCAGCGAGCCACTCACTGCCACGCCCTCCCTCAACACCACCTCACTCACCCTCATTTACCTCCCACAATACTGTTTTTGCATTTATTCACTATACACAGACGTTATATATACGTATTTACATGTTTTGTTCACCATAACTGTACATCTAAGCTTGTATGGTGAGTAAACGCACAAAGACGTAGCTACTCCACAGTCAGCTGATCGGTGGCCACCCTCAAGGCCACACACACTAATATTTCTCCTCCAACAATATTGGTTGTGGTGTTATTATGCTATATACACACATTATATATAAGTATCTACCTGTTTTATTCACCATACTTGTACAAATAAGCTGGTATGGTGCCCAAAGACCCTTTGTGGTCACAGGTAAACAACACGATAATTCCTGCAGACGACGCTCCTCTCACCAAAATGGCGGCTCCCAACCTACTCCTCTCGCTGTTATCTCACACTATACACACGTTATATGTAAGTATCTACATTTTTTTGTTCACCATAGCGAACCACTAAGCTGGTATGGTGAGTGCAGTCAATAAATGGTGGCCACACACAGTCAGAAGACAACGCCACAATCCTCCCTCCATCGAGCACAGCGCTAAATATCTCCACAGTCAAGCTGTTATCAGAATCCTGGTCAGTTTTATCAAATTCAGGGGGCTTCAGTAATACTATCACTGCTAAATAATAGCAGTATCACTTATATTTTGGTATTTGTAGGCGATGCTGTGGTCACAAGCTGAACAGCGGTGCTGTGAGCTCGTGCTGCGTGCGCCAGCCTTGGTGGCTGGCGCAATACTGACGTTCTCACTCTCAAGAATGTTGGGCTGGATTTTTTTTCTAGGTGGGATCTGGCAACTATCAGTCGTGGCTGTACTATAGTTGCCCCTATCCCAGGCGGGGTGTTTAAATTATAGCGCTAGACACGAAATCATATATAAATGATGTGCGCGATTTCGGTTTTGTCATTGATATCATTTATATATGATATGCGCGGTTTAAGGGTTAATCGAGGTTCCACTGTACTTCAAATATGTCTGGTAAATAATATAAATGGCAGTTTCATTCAAGTGGGTTCTAGGAGACTCAAACCATGAACCCCACACGTGTGAGGCAGAGTTGTTTCTGGAATCTTTCCTTATTAAGACTACTCACAGCTGAGTGGACAGAGCCTCTTCCTCACATCCGTGAGGTCTGTGGTTTGTGTCTCTTAGAGCCCAGGTGAATGAAATGTTTATTTCCATGGAATTGTAGATTGCAATTTATAAATGTTAGTGTTATGTGATATTAAGCTAGCATTCTAGGGTGCAGGTATTTATAAATAAAAACCATTAATCCTCACCTTGCATGTCTTCAGCTCCTTCATTTTGAAGAAATATTACTCCTTTGTACTGCATATCCTATTTGTCTTGATTTAAATGCTGTACACCAGAAACATTTGTGATTACAGTATATCTTCATGAGATAAGACTTCATCATATTTCAAAGACAATTTTTTTCAGATGACATAAAGTGCCTTGCTTGTGCACGGCCTCCTTGTGCTGAGTTGTGTTGCCAGCTGGTGAGACTACACCCTCCACATGGTACTGTGTTCATCAAGCGCCTTAAGAAGCATGGAACATTGTTGCCAGCCCAGGCTTCCCTCTTGGCAATGCTTCTGGAGGAAGATGATATTCTTTCTACATCAGAGGCAGCTCTTGCTAAGGTGTCTGATGAAATAAAGATGTGGGCTCTTGCTATGGATGACGATGAGGATGCAACCAGCAAGATTTTTGCTTTTGCTCTTGAAAAAAACATGATTGGTAGGCATTGTTTAATGACTAATAGTTTTGGAAACAGTTTTCATATTTTCTCTGGGAGAGGATCCCTCAGTAGCTCCCCAAGCTTAACCCTGGTACCTGCAAGTCTTAGCCCAATACTTCAGGCCTCCAAGGGATACAGGACCAAGGACTAGCTCACAGGGAGCAGGAAATCAAACATCGTCAGCAGCAAAACTGAATTATGGTTGGTTTTCCTCAGTGTGAATTGATCTCTGATCCTTACACGTTTTCCCACCTCTATGAGGAGGCTAGATGCTCCCAGTAAATAGTAATGCTCACAGGTTCCTAATGGGTTAGCTTTAGCCCTGGAGTACCAGTGCTTAATCTCTGGGGAGCACTGAGGATCTTCCAGAAAGGTGAGTTCATTACAATTAATTGTCTATATTGTTATGCTGTATAATATAATGAAATACTGCATTTTATTATATGATTATATTGTGCTTATTACAGATAAAAGCTGTATGTCTGAGATCTGCTGCCAGCTGTATGAAAAAATAGTCACCTTAAAGCAACCTCCACCAAAGAAGTTGTTATCTTTAATACCAGTTTTTTATAAGTTGTCTGAAAATGGACCAGTTCTGCCAAAATTTGATCTACCAGAAGAACATCTAGCATTGCTTCATATCTGTCTAAGCTGTATTCAAAACACATACTACAAGGAGGAACAGAATACCAGTCTGTTGCTGAGTGTATCTAAAATTATAGTTGAAATTCTTCCCAAAGTGGATAAAGAGTCATGTCATAGTATTCTGACAACAAACAAACAATGGTCATCATTTGTAAGAAAGGTGAGTTAAATTAAATGTTGTGGTTTGAATATTATTTAGTGTTTATCAGTATTGATGATTGTTAGATACCCCCCCTCCCTTTTAACTACTGTGCTGCGCTGCCTTAACACTTTTGCATTCTCTGCAAACAATAAAAAAAACTTGCCCCATGTGTGCGCGGCGTTTCGGGCGATCGAGCGGCAACACTGAAAAGTGTATACTCTTTTCACTGTTCTGACCTTAATTTTCGATGTACGTATTTCATTTTTGTAGCAATGTGTTCACAATAGAATGTTCTAGAAGAACATACATATAAAATGTCACCAAAGCATGAGTTAGACCAGCACCAAATAAAGAACTACGTCGATCACTAGCCGTGAGCGGCAAACAGCGACGAAATGTTTCTATGCTTTTCAGGGTTGTCAACTCCACACTTGTCCTACAGCATTAAATTTGGTATTACTGAGGTGCAATAAAATTCCCTACGCGGACATATGCATATAAGTGTAGAATCATGATCGCTGTTCACCCGTAAGAGTGTGGGAAGTGGCCGAAGTGTTACCCATTACCGCACACCCGACGGCACATCGGCGAAACACCTATTGAAAAGTGTATACTCTTTTTCACTGTTCTGACCTTAATTTTCGATGTACGTATTTCATTTTTGTAGCAATGTGTTCGCAATAGAATGTTCTAGAAGAACATGCGTATAAAATGTCACACAAGGATGCGTTAGACCGGCACCAAATAAAGAACTACATCGATCACTAGCTGTGAGCGCCAAACAGCAATGAAATGTTTACTCTTTTCAGGGTTGTCAACTCCACACTTGTCCTACAGCATTAAATTTGGTATCACTGAGATCGCAATAAAATTCCCTACGCGGACATATGCATATAAATGTAGAATCATGATCGCGGCCCACCCGCAAGAGTGTGGGAAGTGGCCGAGGTGTTACCCGTTACCGCACACCCGATGGCACACCGGCAAGACCTATTGAAAAGTGTATGTACTCTTTTCACTGTTCTGACCTTAATTTTCGATGTATGTATTTCATTTTTGTAGCAATGTGTTCACAATAGAATGTTCTAGAAGAACATAAGTATAAAATGTCACACAAGGATGCGTTACACCGGCACCAAATAAAAACCTACGTCGATCACTAGCCGTGAGCGCCAAACAGCGATTTTTCTGTGGGGAGCCCCTACGGCTCCCTGGAGCTTATCAGGCTAATGTATGTTATATTAGACTGGGACATTAGCTAAGGAGTTCAGACCTACCAAGGACCAGCACCAGAACCTGGCCCCTTCAGAGAGGTTTCAGGGAGCAATGGCCCTGGAAAACCCCTTTGTGGTTGGGGTTTTCCTTATCTGCCATCGACCGGGGTTAGGCACCCAGGAAGGTAGGCATAACAAAACAAACCCCACATGGTAAAAAGCTAAAACAAAAAAACGAACAGAGAGGTAGAAACTCCCTACAATCACAAGGAAACAAGGAAACAAGCAAACATCACACGTTACTGCCGTGCCGATCGTCCGCACAGCCATCCCCGCCCCGAGAGGGGGAGGGGGAGCCCCGGACCTACCGCACCGGCTGCCAAGCTTCAGTTCGTAAGCTAATGTCAACCGGGATAGACACTTCTCTGGCCTCAGTTTCCTAGGCGGTGTTTGCCTTGTGTGGCGTTCACTGCCGTGTGTTGTGTTGTGCGGTGGCCAGGAGTACCTCATCAGTGCCAGGGCTGCATGCGCTTAGTGGCTGACTTCCCTAAGCGCCTTGTGAGTACTGCCCTTGCATAACAGGGTTATCTTCCCTGGGGCGTTCGAGAACCATTCCCGTAGAGGTTCTTGCTGCTCGGCGTTTGCCTCGCCCTTGGGGCCAGCTGGGGCTTGGGGCCCTTGTTTGGCCCTGGGTAGGGCCTGTATATTAGGGAAGACCATGTATGCTCGGAGCTCCTTAACGTTACAAATGAGGTGGTAGAGGTACTGGGATTAAAAATAGAGAAAATAAATTTAGTGATTATTCTAATATACAAACCGCCAGATGCAACGGCTGAGGAATTCACAGAACATATAAACAAAACAGAGAATAGCCTTGATAATTTGGAGAACCCGATACCTGATATTATCTTCCTAGGTGACTTCAACTTGCCTAGTCTCAGGTGGAGAATAGCAAACAATAATATTATACCAGGAAATATATCAGGACGTAACCAACCACAGATTAGAGAACTACTTAGATTCTGTGACAAATTTTCACTCAATCAGCAGATATCGGAGCCAGCGAGAAATGAAAATATTCTAGATCTGGTCTTTACGAACAATGAAGACATTATCAGAGACATTACGATATCAGATACCACATATTCAGATCACAAGCTTATTGAAGTGCAAACGACCATCAATACTCAGAATAGACCTAAAACGTTGATAAAGCGGGAGGGGCTATTCAGTAAATTCAATTTAATAATAAAAGGATAGACTGGGAGATAATAAACAGGGAACTTACAAACATTCCATGGGAAACTGTTCTAAGTAATACAAGTCCTACAGAAGGAATAGAAAAACTGACTTCGGAAGCGTATCAAGTCTGTCTGAAACATGTTCCTTTGAGGAAAGCCAGAAAGAGATCCAACGTAGAAAGAGAACGCAGACGACACTATAAACGCAGGAAAAAAAATAATGGAACTGCTTATGCAGACATGAATTTCCCGTCAAAAAAGGAATAATTTAAATAGGGAGATTGAAGAAATCGAGCGGAAATTGAAACACTCATATGAAACTGAAGAAAGGCAGTTAAAACAGAAAGCAATTCAGGAAATAAAGAAAAATCCAAAATATTTCTTCACATATGCAAAATCAAAAGCAAAAATCACTGCCAGTATTGGACCTATTCGTACAAGTGAAGGTTCATACACAGAGGATGAAAAAAGAAATTAGTGAAATCCTTAAAAAAAGCAGTATGAGGACATGTTTAGCACTCAACATGAAACAAAACAAACAACATGAAAGTGGAAGATCCAGACAATTTCTTTATGCGGGATATTCAAACTCCTGTAAATATAACTGATATCAACACGAGCGCACTTAACTTTGAAAGAGAAATTGAAAACATGCCCATGCACTCGGCCCCAAGTCCAGACTCATGGAATTCAATATTTATAAAGAAATGCAAAGTGCCAGTAACACAGGCACTCAGTATAGTGTGGAGGAAGAGCTTGGACACGGGGGAGATACCAGATGCACTTAAAGTACCAGACATAGGCCCTCTACACAAGGGAGAGAGCAAAGCATTGGCAAAGAATTATAGACCAGTTGCACTAACATCGCACATAATAAAAGTATTTGAGAGAGTGATTAGTAGTCAGGTCACCAATTTCATGGAGACCAATGACCTTCACAACCCAGGCCAACATGGATTTCGAGCGGGAAGATCATGCCTCTCACAGCTGCTTGAGCACTACGACAAAGTCACTGAGGCATTAGAAGAAAAACAGAATGCTGATGTGATATACACGGACTTCGCAAAGGCTTTCGATAAATGTGACCATGGCGTGATAGCACACAAAATGAAGTCAATGGGAATAACCGGTAAAGTAGGACGCTGGATACTCAGCTTTCTGTCACACAGGACTCAGCAAGTAATAGTCAACAATATAAAATTAGTCCGAGCACAGTTAAAAGCTCTGTACCTCAGGGTACAGTCCTTGTACCGCTGCTTTTCCTTATTCTCATATCAGATATAGACAAAAATACAAGCCACAGCTTCGTATCGTCCTTTGCAGATGACACAAAAATCAGTATGAAAATTACCTCGGCTAAAGACATTGAAAACTTCAAGCTGATATTAATAAAGTTTTCGACTGGGCATCAGAAAATAACATGATGTTTAACAGTGATAAATTCCAGGTACTCAGGTATGGTAAAAATGAGGACCTTAAACATAATACAGGGTACAAAACACAATCAAATGTGCCCATAGTAGGAAAACAGCATGTAAAGGATTTGGGAATAATGATGTCTGACAACCTAATGTTTAGGGAGCATAACCAAGCAAATATTGCGTCAGCCAGAAAAATGATAGGATGATTACGAGAATTTCATATCCAGGGATCCCATCACAATGGTGTACTCTTCAAGTCACTTGTGTTGTCCCGTCTTGAGTACTGCTCAGTACTCACTTCCCCATTCAGAGCAGGAGAGATTGCTGAAATAGAGGGAATACAGAGAACATAAACGGCACGCATAGACGCAATAAAGCACCTAAATTATTGGGATCATCTCAAAGCCCTCCAAATGTACTCACTAGAAAGAAGACGAGAGAGATATCAAATAATATACACCTGGAAGATACTGGAGGGCCAAGTACCAAACTCTAAGTAAGAACTCTGTTTAGTATTTGCAGGTTATAGTTGTGTGTGTGTAAACTAAAAGTCTTTGAAAATGTATTAAGTTATTACGAAACGTGTTAAGTGTCGCGTCAGACTAGAAATAAAATGAATTTTGGAGAATTGATTTTTCATTACCATCAACAGTGAAAAGAAACATAAGAAATATTGAGAAAATTCGTGTTAGAATTATTATCTTACTTTTTCGGTCATATTTAATAATATATGTCTACAGGAAAGACTGCTACAAAATATACTAATATATATATATATATATATATATATATATATATATATATATATATATATATATATATATATATATATATATGTATTAAATATGACCGAAAAAGTAAGATAATAATTCTAACACGAATTTTCTCAATTTTCTTATGTTTGTTTTTACTGATGATTTAAACAAACAACACAGAAATCATTGATAGATACAGCGACAACAGGCGGCTTGACATCTGCGAGGCACTACACATCAAGAAGTCAACACCAGCAATCAACACCAATTAACGCACAACTATATTCTACCCCACTTCAAGACTCCGCTCCATATAGAAACATCAAGAAATACGGGCCAATAGGCCTTCTGCAGTTACAGATCTATTCTTCCTTTAGCTTATACCCATTGTTTCGTGTTCTGTGTTGTTCTCACCTCACCCCAAACCATTGTAACATGTCACCTCACCCAAATGCAGGTATAAAAAAGAAAAGCTGTTTAAACTCTGTTCAGTTATAGTTGTTCTGTGTGTGTGTAACTAAAGTCTTTGAAAATGTAATAAGTTTTACGAAACGCGCTCAAGTGTCGCGTCAGACTAAGAAATAAAGAATGAATTTTGGAGAATGATTTTTCATTTACCGTCATCAGTAAAAACAAACATAAGGAAAATTGAGAAAATTCGTGTTAGAATTATTAACCCTTCAATTGCGCATCGCATCATATGATGCGTTGACCGACTTGCAGAAAATTGCGCGTCGCATCATATGATGCGTTGGAGTACTACGCAAGATTTAAACGGCCCGCGGATACACGGGGTTCACCACACCTTCATCAGGGCTCTTGTAACAGACGCCATTTTTAAAAAAAATCGTGGGCCAAACTCCCGGTGTTAGGGGCCTCAGTATCGAGTAAGCTACCAAGCCTGACGCACGCAGCATGAGCTCACAGCACTGCTGTTCAGCTTGTGACCACAGCATCGCCTAAAAATGCCATAATATACTTGTTCATGCTATTATGTAGCGATAATATTATTACAGAAGACCCCTGACTGTGATAAAACTGACCATGGGTCTGATAATAAGAGGATTGTGATGATATTTAGCGCTGTGCTCCATGGAGGGAGGAGTAATGCTGTGGGAGGGAGGGTGGTGGCGTTGTTATCTGACTGTGTGTGGCCACCTTTATTGACTGCACTCACCATACCAGCTTAGCGGTTCGTTATGGTGAACACAAATGTAGCTACTTATATATACGTGTGTATAGAGAGTATAAACAGCAAGAGTAGGAGGTTGGGAGCCGCCATTTTGGTGAGAGGAGCGTCGTCTGCAGGAATTATCGTGGTTTACTGGTGATCACGTCTTTGGGCACCATACCAGTTTACTTGTACAAGTTTGGTGAATAAAACGGTAGATATTTATATATAATGTGTGTATATAGCGTAATAACACCACAAGCAGTATTGTTGGAGGAGAAATAGTGCGTGTGGCCTTGAGGGCGGCAGCCATCAGCTGACTGTGAGGTCCATCAGTGGCAGTGGCAGTGGCAGCCAGTGGCGGGCTGCCACTGCCACTCAGCATACCAACTTAGTGGTTCGTTATGGTGAACACGAATGTAGATACTTATATATAGCGTCTGTATATAGTGAATAAAAGCAAAAACAGTATTGTGGGAGGAGAATGTGGGCGAGTCAGATGACTTGAGGGAGGGCGTGAGTGGCTGGCTGGTACACGGCGGTCACTCCTCGTTACTTTTTGACTCATAATAGCAACTTAGTGGTTCGTTATGGTGAACAAAACATGCAGATACTTATATATAACCTGTGTATATAGTGTAACAACCGACAAAGTATTTGTTCACTGTTTGATGAACATAATTGAATCAACAATAAGCACACCATATTTTTGAGTACAGCGATGATTCACCCATTTCATTATATAAATATATCACACTACACACTATTGAATAATATTACAGCAAAAAAACTACGAAAAATCAATCAGAGACATTGAAATAATTAGGCAATTATCTCTTTGTGGCAACTCCGGCCTGACAGCTGGCGATCAACAGACCGCCTGGGACGCATGCTGAGTGAGCGCCTTTTGTGCCAGACTTCCCTGCCCTATAGCGGCCAATATATTCAACTTACGATTTTTTTACTATTTTTCCCGTGATCAGTGAACACAAATTAACAGGTTAGGAAGAAAAAATA
>WNGS01163823.1:60197-80366 GCA_020271785.1 Procambarus virginalis
ATCGGTCCTGTACATGACTGGTTGGGCCTTCTCCTCGGCTCTTTCGCGTCTGGTATTTTGACGTGGATTTCACCAGCTCTTATGGTGTTCAGTGGCTTTGTTGACGGTGTCCCACCCTCGAGCTTCGTCTTGGCGCCAGTATGGCGTTCATACGTTTTCTCGTGTTTTCTTTCACCTCCGGCCTGCTCATGTGTCGCTGAGCCGTCCTGTTCTTCGATCAGGGTGCCTTCTTATTCTCCTCGGTTTTGGTGTAGCCCCTTCGGTTCCGGTTTTCTGCTCTTGGTATTGGTGGTAGATTTGCACGTGTGCTGCCTTTCTCCTTCCTGGCGACGGTCGAGACGGCTGCTTTCCGGAGGGGTTCTTGGGGTATTGATGCTTGTTTTGGTTCGGCCGGGGTGCATCCTGTGTTGTCCAGTTGTTTTCCTCGCCATTGCCGGAAAACCTGTCTCGGGAATCGCTGTGGTTGCTCTGGTTCCCCTCGTTCCCCGTTTTCGGGGCTCGGGTCTCCCAGGTTTGTCCGCAGATTTTTTCATTCTTCCGGCCTGTGGTCTGTCTTTGGCGCCCGTGCTGTTCAGACGTTGGCAGCTTTTGCTGCTGTTGGGACGTCTAGGGCTCATTTCGGGCGCAGGGATTTGAGTGTCGCACAGGTTCTTGGCCACCCATTCTTTGTGCATCTGCTCCTGTGCGTTCTTGTTGCCTTGGGTCGCAGGTTGCGCCCTGTTGTCTCGGCTTTGTGTTGCAGAGTTTGTGGCGGCCACCTCCCGGGTTAGCCCTTTCTTTCCTTCTCTTGGGTATGAAGCTCCAGGGAGCCATAGGGGCTCCCCACAGAAAACCAGCGTTGAATGTAATGAAACGCCATTTTCTGGGTGAGCCCCGGAGGCTCCCTGGAAACCCTCCCTCCCTCCGGTCGGCAGTTTTTTCGCGTTGGTTGACGCTTAGCTTCCGAACTGAAGCTTGGCAGCCGGCGCGGTAAGTCCGGGCTCCTCCCTCCCCCTCTCGGGGCGGGGAGGGCTGCGCGGACGATCGGCGCGGCAGTAAAGTGTTATGTTTGCTTGTTTCCTTGTTTCCTTGTGATTGTAGGGAGTTTCTACCTCTCTGTTCGGTTTTTGTTGTAGTTTCTTACCATGTGGGGTTTGTTTTGTTATGCCTACCTTTCTGGGTGCCTAACCCCGGTCGATGGCAGATAAGGAAAACCCCAACCACAAAGGGGTTTTCCAGGGCCATTGCTCCCTGAAACCTCTCTGAAGGGGCCAGGTTCTGGCGCTGGTCCCTGGTAGGTCTGAACTCCTTAGCTAATGTCCCGGTCTAATATAACATACATTAGCCCGATAAGCTCCAGGGAGCCTCCGGGGCTCACCCAGAAAATGGCGTTTCATTGCATTCAACGCTGGTTTTTTGATCTTCCCAAGGCTAAACCTATCATTTTTAACTACTTCTCTAGAAGTGAAAGTGATACGGCAATACGAAATAGAAAGGTAGTAAGTAAAGCAAAGGTGGAGAGTGTTGATAATGCAGTGTGGGAGTGGTACAAACAGAGACGTGAGGTGACGAAGAAGCCAGTGGCAGGCTGGCTGCTCGTGGAAAAGGCGCGTGAATTTCACCAAGCAATGAAAATTACTCAAAAGTTTCAGCGAGTTTGAAACTAAGGACATGATGAGTCAGTACAATTTGTATATGAAGTTTTTAAAAACAAAAGCCAAGGGAATGAAACAAATGTCAATTAAAGAGTCTTTTGCAATGGCTTCCAAGAAAGCTCACATTGCATCACCTGCACCTGACTCATCGCATGTTGACCCAGTCAACCCAACAACTTCAGTCAACCCAACACCATCAACATCCACCACCACCTCTTCCATGTAAATAATTATGCTTCATCAACATCGATCATCAACATAAGCGGATCAGGACTTCAATTATTGGTGAGTACAAACAAAATACGGTCGCATTTACGCTACGAACCTGTCGATTTTTTCCCTAGAGTTTTCTCATAAATTTTTCTATTTTTTTCTCCATTTCTCGTATACGAACTTACATGTTAACCGACGGGTCTCGTCCCCAAGGGGTTCGGAAACCAAGTGGTGCTCTGTACATACATACATACATACATACAAACTATATATGTGATGTATATACATCACATATATACACACACACACAAATTGTGTACTCACCTAATCATATTAACCTTATTGTGCTTGCTGAACTTGTTGAACTTCAGCTTGTTGGTCCAGCCTCCCAACTAGTGTACAGATTCCAGAGCTTTTTAGGCTGTATCATATCTACATTTGAAACTGTATATGGAGTCTGCCTCCACCATATCACTTCCTAGTGCCTTCTATTTATTAACTACTGTCACTGGGAAAAATTCTAGTGTGTCTGTGGCTCATTTGAGTACGACATTTCCACCTGTGTCCCCTTGTTAATGTATCACCTGTGCTAAATAATCTGTCATTATCTACCCCTGTCAATTCCTTGACTGAGAATTTCTTACCACAAGATACCTTATAGCTGTGTCTAAATAAGCTTTTTTTTTCAGATTTGTTGCCAACAATTTTCCCTGGTCTTATGTGGGATCCATGTGAACGAGTCATCAATGTCTTGAAGGTTTTACATGAATCAGTACTGCTTAATCGTGGTATTAGTAAGACAATGAAAGTTAATATTTTCACACCGATCACAACCAAGCCTCTTCTAGAATTATACGACTGGATGGGGCCAATGGGGAAACTGGCTAGAGGAAAGAATGCACAGGAAATGGATACTCAGATTGGGGAAAACATTCAATTAGAAAGAGCTCAGATCAAGGAAGTGTTACAAAAGTTTATGCTTACTCTGTATACTTCATCCAAATATGGAATTGTTTTCATTGAAAATGTCCAGGCTGGTAAAACGAATACAAATAATTCACATATATATAACACAATATATCTGAAGAAGAGACCTTGGGAGAGTCCAGAGTTGTGTGAGCTGGTTAGCTGTGTCTTAGGTGCCTGCCCTGATATTTTAGAGACTTACTTGCTGTCGATCAAGGATTTTATCTTGCCAAGACCCACACAAGCATACATTAACCTTGTTGAAATGTTAACACAAATAATTGAACAGCAGAAACCTTGGAAAAAAATGGATACAAGAGGTTGGGAAGGCATGTATACATTAATTTTACCTCGGCCTCTAAATCATAAGTTATTCCAGTCATTAACCGAATCTTGTTACAAAACGGTAAGGCACTCTGGACTGAAACTAGTACTTGCAATTCTTTCCAAAACTAAAGAAACTATAAATAATGTCATTAGCAATGAGTCACTTTCTTATGAAGTCAAACATCGCTCTCAGAAAAAGTTGATAGAAGTAGTTTTCAAAACTCTGATGACAATGGATAGCATTATTCATTGCTGGAATATTGCAGCAGGGCAAGAGCCACCAGATATCCAAGCTGATGAGCAGTCTTCAACTCAGGTTGAAACTGCTGCTCCAGTTCCAGCTATTACTGAACTCCTCACCATTGCCAAGGTCTTGACTCATTACTCTGAGTTATTACCTAATCAAACTTTTCATGAAGTCATCAATCCTGTGGAGATGTTGCAGACTGTACGTGTCTTATCTTCTGAAGATGATAACTGTATGAGAAATTCAAATACCAAATTAGAATTACAAGTCTTGTGCTTAGGTTTCTTAGCAGGTAGCACATACAGTGAAGAAATTCCAATAGGCAGCTCCCTGAATGTAGATCAAATTTCACAAATGGAGAAAAATGCAATTTATCAGTTAATAAGTACTTATGCTCAAACAAAGGAGGAATTTATTGATAATGAAAGAAGATCAATAATGCTTTCTGTTACAGATAAGTGCCTCAAAATATTATCAAGTTCCCTTGTTAAGGTTGGGCTTTCTTCTCATTATGATGGCAATATCAAGGTGTGGCTGAGACATATCTCGAGTACCCATATAGTAAAGCTATCTACTTTCTTAACTCAAATAATTCAGAAAACTGTCTCATCCCTCAGTTCCTATACAGATCTTCTTGTTGAGTTAGGAGCCAAACGTAATTTAAATACAAGTATTCATGGTCAGATGTATTCTTTCATGAGAGAACTAGAAACCATGGAAATTGCTGATAATGAAGACATCTTCTCACATTCCATATCATTGCCATTCTCTCGTTTGACTCTTGCTGCAATTGATTTGCTTAAATTATGCCCAGACTCTGAATACATCCAGTATTTTTGTAATGTAATTAATGAGTATCTTCACTTTCTGAGTGACCCAGGCTTCTTAGCAGATATACTTCTGCAAAATGAAAATATTTTGACTTCGGATTTGCAAAAATATCTCAAGTGTTTATTTATAGAATCAAAACCACAAAATATCTCATGTCTTTATCTAAAGAATCAAAACCACAAGAAGATGAAAATTCTTTATCTATCAAATCTGTTGAGAGTGTAAATCTCTCTGAGATTCTTAAGTGTGTATTCATGACTCGCGATTGGTCATCAGTGGACTCATTGTTGGAAGAAAACACACTAAAAGATTTAATGACAAATACAGATCTTGATTTGATTGTCTCACAGCTTCTTCTTTATTTGCATCTAGACTCGAGCTTAGGAAAGAATGAAACTAAGCATGTGAAAAGGTATGTGTGTATATTGAAACATTTGTGCACTATTCTTGATGAAAATGACACTGAACATGTCATCCAAATTGTATTAGAGCACCCTAGTATTTTAGCAAACTACAGACCATTTGCTCTCAAGAAATCCCCGATCTCTGAATTGACTCAGGAATTTATTGCATTAGTATTAGAAAAATATTTTAAACTTGCCCCCAAAACATGTCCATATTTTGAAAAGATAGTAAAAGATATACAAATTCAAGCCACTAATATGAATGCCAGTGTTGACTTTTGGAAGCCCCTGGAACCATTTATATCATCACAACATTCACTTGTGAGCTACGAAGCAGTTGAACAATTGCTCCTGATTTGTTTTGAAGCTCCATGCCAAACATTACCTTCTCTAGATACTTTAGTTCTTGAACTGGTAAGGCTACTTTTGAAAGCATCAAGTGCCAAAAGGAAACCTACAACCCATTCAATTCAGTTAATACTTGGAAAATTTTTGGAATATTATAAGACTTCAAAATTTGATGTTACATTGGAAACAATTATGAAAGAACTTGAAAAGTTCCTCATCAACACCACGAGTGCAGAAGTTGCCGCTCAACTTACTTCAGGTAATTATTATTTATTTGCAGATAATTTTCTCAAGTTTTAAATTAACTATTCTTATTGCATACTTATGTGCACTTCTTTTCACTATCATTTGCTAAGTTACTCTCTTATATAAGATGTTCTGCACTTATGAGACAATACAGTATAATCATGCTGGGCAATATTCAGATAGTAGTACCCCATTTTAGTTTTAAACAGTCATAGTGGTGTTAAGGAACACTGAAAAGCACTCAGTGCAGCTTGGAATGACCTTCAAAATGTTTATTCAATATAGGCCCTGTATATTCAATATGAGGGGCTGTATGTGGCGCCCTCCCTCGACTGCGAGGCTGTCGGGATCGATGCCTTTCGGCAGGACTGGTCGAGGTTGGGGTTCCTGTACCTCTTTCCTCCAGTTCAGCTGTTGCTCCAGGTCCTGGCTCGCTTGGAGACTTACCAGGGGCAAGTAGTTCTCTTGGCCCCGTGGTGGCCTGCCCAGCTGTGGTTTCAGGCGCTGCTTGCCTGGTGTCCGAATCTGGAGGTTTTTCCGCGGCTCCGTCTCTTTCAGGAGATAGGCCCGGTCCGGTACGAGACTGTTTCGCTCTTCTCCGCGAATCTTTGCGTTTGGTATTTTTGACCCGTGTTTATCACCATTTCTATGGTGATCAGGTGGCTTCCTTGCTGGTTTCCCACCTGCGGGTTTCCTCTCAACGGCAGTATGACGTTTCCTGGAGGTCCTTCCGGTTCTTTTTGTCCCTTCATCATTGCTCTTCACTTTCGGTTCAGGTGGTGTTGTCCTTTCTCTCTTGGTTGTTCCAGAACTGTCACCTTATGCCTAATACTGTCGCCTTGTATCGTGCGGCGCTGGCGGAACCGCTGCAGCTTGCTTTCGGTATCGATGTTACTTCTGCACTGTTTCATAAACTGTCTCGTGCATTGTTTCACCTCCAACCTGCTCATGCGCCGTCTGAGCTGTCCTGGTCTTTGGACAGAGTGCTCTCCTATCTTTCTTCTCGGTTTGTTGTGGCCCCTTCAGTTCAGGATTGTTTTGCTAGGGCTCTTTTTTTTTCTGTTGGCATTAACCTCTGGGGGTCGTGTGGCTGAGTTTCATGCTCTTCTCCGGCGCAGATGTTCTTGCTCTTTTGGTCGTGGTCATAGGTATGTTCGTCTACAGCCGTCTCCCTCTTTTCTGGTGAGGAATGAGACTGCTGCCTTCCAGAGGAGTCCTTGGGTTGTTGATGCTTGGTTTGTCAGGCTGGGAGTTCATCAAGTGTTGTGTCCGGTTGCGGCCCTACGCCATTATCTGTGCACCACGGCTTCTGTGTCCGGGGACGCGCTTTGGGTTGATCCGGTTTCCCTTCTTCCCTGTTTGTGTGTTCGGATCTCTCAGGTCGTTCGCAGGGTAATTAAATCCAGCCATCCTGCGATCTATCCCCGTGCCCATGACGTTCAGAAGTTTGCTGCTCTTGCTGCCATCTTTTTCAATATGTCTTGGGCTGACATTTGGGCACTAGTTTTTTGGCGGTCGAACAGGGTCCTGGCTGCATCCAACTCGAGAACGTTTCTGGGCCCATTCGGGCCTGTGTTGCTTTGGGTCAGCGGTTGCAGCCCGTCCCCAGAAAACCAGCGTTGAATGTAATGAAACGCCACTTTCTGGGCGAGTCCTGGAGGCTCCCCGGCAACCCTCCGGTCGGCAGTTTTTCGCGTTTTCTGTGGGGAGCCCCTACTGCTCCCTGGAGCTTATCGGGCTAATGTATGTTATATTAGACTAGGACATTAGCTAAGGAGTTCAGACCTACCAGGGACCAGTGCCAGCAGAACCTGGCCCCTTCAGAGAGGTTTCAGGGAGCAATGGCCCTGGAAAACCCCCTTGTAGTTGGGGTTTTCCTTATCTGCCATCGACCGGGGTTTGCACCCAAAAAGGTAGGCATGACAAAACAAACCCCACATGGTAAAAACTAAAACAAAAAACCGAACAGAGAGGTAGAAACTCCCTACAATCCCAAGGAAACGAGCAAACAACACACTTTACTGCCGCCCCGATCATCCGCGCAGCCCTCTCCGCCCCAAGAGGGGGATGGGGAAAGCCCCGGACCTACCGCGCCGGCTGCCTAGCACCAGTTCGTAAGCTAATGTCAACCAGGATAGACGCTTCTCTGGCCTCAGTTTCCTAGGTGGTGTTTGCCTTGTGTGGCGTTCACTGCCGTGTGTTGTGTTGTGCGATGGCCAGGAGTACCTCATCAGTGCCGGGGCTGCATGCACTTAGTGGCTGATTTCCCTAAGTGCCCTGTGAGTACTGCCCTTGCATAACAGGGTTATCTTCCCTGGGGCGTTCGGAAACCATTCCCCTAGAGGTTCTTGCTGCTCGGCATTTGCCTCGCCCTTGGGGCCAGCTGGGGCTTGGGGCCCTTGTTTGGCCCTGGGTAGGGACTGGTATTGTGCTGGTTAGGGCGTCAAGGTGTTGCGCGACCTGCAACCTAAGCTACGACCGGTTCCTGTTGCCTCTGGAGATGCTGTACTTTTGCGGGGTTTTTCTTTTGTTTTTATATTCATTTGCCTGATGGGGGTCTGCCTAGTGTGGCTATACTGTAGTTCCACTGGTAGTATTTGGTGGCCCTCTGCTAGGCCCCCGTGATTGTACACGTTGCAGGGGTTTTCAGTGTTATACTCTACCCCTTGTTAATTTTGGGTGTTTAACCGTTTAGCAATACCTTGCCCAGGCTTCCCATAGTTCTTACCCCTACGGGCCCTGGAAACCCTATCGGGGCTCGGTGGACCATTGTATGTGTCTTCCGGGTCCCAACCCGTCTTGTACGGGATCGTTGGTTGCTGTGCCCTTGTCTCCAGGTGACAGTCGCCACTTTTACCTCCGTCATGCTGCCTGTTGGGTCACTGACACCTTGACCCGAAGTCTTGCCAGAGAGATTCTCTGCTTATTCTCCAGTACTCTCCTGATGTTATTACTGTTCAGAGTACAGGAGAGTACTGGAGAACAAACAGAGAACAAGAACAAGCGTGTTGCAAGCTAGGTTAGGTTTCTGCAACACACTAGGTTGGTTTCCCACTCGGATGCCCCGGGGCCGCCTCGTTTTGGTTAGGTGCTGTTTGCCCCTTTCCCTCCCTGTTCCCGGCTCCAGACCGTCTGCGGGTTTCGGGGTTGGGGTGGGGTTTAGTTCAGCCCCGAGACTTGGGTGGTTTTCGGGGGTTGCCCCATTCGGGTTGGGGATGGAGGTTTTCGGGGGTTGCCCCGTTCGGGTTGGGGATGGAGGTTTTCGAGCCTGTTCCTCCTGCCAAGGCTTCTGGGGTCTTACCAGCGGCCCTTTCTTGCTGCCTTTCCCATGGACTCTTCCTTTTCTTTAAGGGCGGAGGGCTTGGGGGACGGCTATGCCTTGGGGCCTCTGTTGCGGGTTCCCAGGGCTGTGGGGGATGCCTGCTAGCAGTTCTGGGGCGGTTTGCCCCTGCCTGGGTTTTCTGCTTTTGGGCGGAGTTTTTCGCCCATCCAGTCTGCTTGCTTCCCACTTTTGCTGGTGTGTTTTCGTATCTTTAGCGTCGGTCACAGCCCTCTGTTCTGGCGGCCATTTTCGTCTGCCGGTTTCCCGGCGTGGCCACCAGGGCGGCGTTGCGGTTTGTTTACATGCGCCTGGGTGTGCGAGCAAGCTTCTTGGTGAGTTTTCACCTTTTTTCTGGGGTTTTATTCTCCTGTTGTCATTTTTCTGGTGTTTTTGCCCATTTCCTGTTCCTCTGGGAACGTTTGGGGTGTTGATTTTACACCGGGTTTCCCATTTTGTCTGTTTTGGGTCTTGGCCCTTGGGTGTGGGCTCAGTGTCCCTGGCTGTTATGCTTGCTCCCACACCTTGACCCTCGGTTTTCAGTCTGTTATGACCGTTTCCCTGGTGGTTCTGTCTGGGGGCTGTGCTTTGCCTTTCTGTGGTGTTTCTCCGCCGGCAAATGTGGTGGTTTGGGCTCCCCATGGTTTGATTCCGGGTTCCTTTGCGTTCTTTGGATTCGTTCCGAAGGTTTTTCCTCTTGGGCCCCATTTGTGGGGTCAGGGGGCTTTGTTTCTTCGTGTGTCACCCGGTTCTGCCTTCTGGAGTTCCGGGGTCTTCCTGGCTTGCAGACTGATTTTTTGGGGTCTTGGCAAGTGTTGTAGTCGTGCTGAAACTTTGAGGTTTTGTTGTCGAGGTGGCCTTTTGATGGTTGATGCAGTTTTGTGCCTTCTTTGCCTGGCCAGCGTGGTGCTCTCTGCCCACTGGTCGGCGGCTTGTACTTTTCTTTTCAAGTAATTACCTAAGTGTAGTTAAAGGATGAGAGCTACACTCGTGGTGTCCCATCTTCCCAGCACTCTTTGTCATGTAACGCTTTGAAACTACTGACGGTCTTGGCCTCCACCACCTTCTCACCTAACTTGTTCCAACCGTCTACCACTCTGTTTGCGAAAGTGAATTTTTTTATATTTCTTCAGCATCTGTGTTAGCTAGTTTGTGTGTATGTGTGTGTGTACGCATGTACATGTGTATGCTGTGTGTGTGTGCACTTGTGTATACATACATGTGTGAACATACCTTGTGAATATGTGTATATGTGTATGTGTACTTTTTCTTTCGGAAGGGGTTCTGTTCCCTTCTCTGTTGACGGGGTGCTGGGGGAGCAGCTTGCTCTGTTGACTCTCGCATGGTCCCGCTGTTGGTGGGCGCTTTTAGTTGTCTTCCGGCCTCTGGTGACGGCGGTAGACGGCTTCTCCCCCTTTGGGGGGGTTCAGAGCTGGCGGGTGGGTTTCTTCCCCTGCGCTTCGTCATGTCATCTTAGTGGGTGCATTGGACATGGTCGATCCGCCCCATCCTTCTGGGGTTCCCATCTGCTCTTTGCAGACATGGGCCTTTCACATCTGCGGTTCTTCTGGACTTCTTCAGTCTGCGCCCTGGATTCTATGCCCTCCTCGGAGGACTGTTGGGTCCGGGTGCCTGGATGGTGGCCCTGGACCTCCAGGTCAATTCTTGGCACGTTCCTCTCCAGTTTTCCGGGACTAGCACAGTTGGTTGTGGGGCTTCAGGCTTGCTGCTTTTATTGCCTTCCCTATTTTGTAATTGGCACTTGGTGTATTTTTGCATCTTTACCGGATCTTGGTGCCCTGTCTGAGTCTGCTTGAGATTCGGTGTCTGGCTAGTGTGGGCTCCCAGTGGTCTGCTTGTCTGCTCGCCAGGGGTGTGGTTCTTTCCAGATCGCCGGGGTGGTTTCTGGTGATCTGGAGGCCATTCCATCTGTTTCCGTCCCGGGTTCAGTCCTGGGCCTTGTTTAGGGCTATTGGGCCACTCCTTGTCTTTCCCTCCAGAAGTGTTACTGCGGCTGTGGTCCCGCCTTTGGCTGTTCATGAGGGGTCCCGGTTCGCTCAGCGGTTGCTTGCGCAGTTGTGCGGGAGTCTGAACTTCGCGTGCTGGTCTGCCCGCGGGGTTGGGTTTGGCTTTGGCCTCTGTTTGGTTCCTTCGGAGACTCCCCTTCCGCCTCTTGCAATCGTTGGGTTTGTTCCTCCGGGGATCTTGTGTTGGTGCTGCATCACCAGCTTCCTCTTTGGGGTTTTCGGGGTTCCGTGCCTTGGCACCTTCCCGAGCCTTCGCTTGATGTGTTCAAGGACGGGTCATCTCTGGCTGGTAATTTGTGACCAGTGCTCACAAGGTCGGCCGGGGATGGTGGAGTCTGTCCGTCCGTCGGGCTCACAGCATGGTTCGGGAGTTCGTGGCTGTCTGGTTTGCGCTTTGGTGGGTTTGGGTCACTCGGTGCTCTACCATTCAGCTCCATTTGGACTGTTCTCTGGCGGTTCTTGCCGGAACCACAGGGTTTCTCTTAGGTGTTGACCTTGGGGTTGGTTCCTTAGAGGGCGTTTGCAGGATTCTCGGGGTTTGGCTAACCGTGAGGTTCATATCCGGGGNTGCGCTGAATATGGCATTAGTAAAAGTACTGTTTCTGTGGGGAGCCCCTACAGCTCCCTGGAGCTTATCGGGCTAATGTATGTTTATATTAGACCGGGACATGAGCTAAGGAGTTCAGACCTACCAGGGACCAGCGCCAGAACCTGGCCCCTTCAGAGAGGTTTCAGGGAGCAATGGCCCTGGAAAACCCCTTGTGATTGGGGTTTTCCTTATCTGCCATCGACCGGGGTTAGGCCCCAGAAAGGTAGGCATAACAAAACAAACCCCACATGGTAAGAAACTACAACAAAAACCGAACAGAGAGGTAGAAACTCCCTACAATCACAAGGAAACAAGCAAACATAACACTTTACTGCCGCCCGATCGTCCGCGCAGCCCTCCCCGCCCCGAGAGGGGGAGGGGATAGCCCCGGACCTACCGCGCCGGCTGCCAAGCTTCAGTTTCGTTCGCTAATGTCAACCGGGATTGATGCTTCTCTGGCCTCAGTTTCCTAGGCGGTGTTTGCCTTGTGTGGCGTTCACTGCCGTGTGTTGTGTTGTGCGGTGGCCAGGAGTGCCTCATCAGTGCCGGGGCTGCATGTGCTTAGTGGTTGACTTCCCTAAGCGCCCTGTGAGTACTGCCCTTGCGTAACAGGGTTATCTTCCCTGGGGCGTTCGGGAACCATTCCCGTAGAGGTTCTTGCTGCTCGGCATTTGCCTCGCCCTTGGGGCCAGCTGGGGCTTGGGCCCTTGTTTGGCCCTGGGTAGGGATTGGTATTGTGCTGGTTAGGGCGTCAAGGTGTTGCGCAGCCTGCCACCTAAGCGGCGGCCGGTTCCTGTTGCCTCTGGGGACGGTGTACTTTTGCGGGGTTTTTCTTTTGTTTTTCTTTTCATGCCTGGTGGGGGTCTGCATAGTGTGGCTATAGTTCCACTGGTAGTGTTTGGTGGCCCTCTGCTAGGCCCCCGTGATTGTACACGTCGCAGGGGTTTTCAGTGTTTTTCTCTACCCCTGTTCTTTTTGGGTGTTTAACCGGTCAGCAACACCTTGCCCGGGCTTCCCGTAGTTGTTAACCTACGGGCCCTGGAAATCCCTGTCTGGGCTTGGGGGACCATTGAATGTCTTCCGGGTTCCTACCCGTCTTGTACGGGATTGTTGGTTGCTGTACCCTTGTCTCCGGGTGACATTCGCCATTTTACCTCCGTCATGCTGCCTGTTGGGTCCCTGACACCTTGACCCGGAGTCTTGCGAGAGGTTCTCTGCTTGTTCTCCAGTACAGTATCCACTCAATTTAACGGCCTCTTTTATACCGATCTGCCGGTATTAACAACCGGTTTGAGAGACCGGTATCTGGAGCCTCCTATACCGGTCTGGCGGTCGATATTACAGACGGTCGGTATTGGGATTGTTGTGGCACAGGCGTCCCCTCGCATGGCGACCAGGCCACCGACCTGGATCGTGCAGACTCATATATTACATCTTAATTTTCTTTTAAAATGATTCAGTTTAATGAAGAAAATTCTAAATTATTATTAATAAAATATTTTGAAACAGTTTTTGTTAAGCAAAAGTCTTTGTTTTCTTATTAAATACCTTTTATAGTATAGGCACTAGGTATTTTTTTTCCCACGGACCTAGAATTTGCTCCGCCGCGCCATGTGTTCCCATTGTTTACTGTGAACTCGCGCGGCTAGCTTCAATTGTGAAGGATATTACTGTACTGTTAATTGTGATCTTTTTAATTTACAAAATGCCAAAAGTTACCCAAAGGAAGCGCCTGACGGTTGCACAGAAGCTGGAGTTAATTAAGAAACTCGATAAAGGATATTCTCATGCACGAGCAGCAGCAGAGTTTAACATCGGGAAAAGTACAGTAAGTGACATCAAGAAACAGAAGGATACTCTATTAAAATATGTGAGCACAACAGAGTGTGCTACTTCTGGTGCTGCATGTTCAAGAAAAACAGTAAAGTCTGGTCAGTATCCACAATTGGATGCTGCAGTGTATAAGTGGTTTATTCAGCACCGCACAATTGGCATGGCAATAAGATTTGAAGAGCTTAAAGTTGCAGCAAGTAAACTTGCCATTCAATTAGGTATAAAAGATTTCAATGCAAGTGATGGGTGGGTTGGAAGATTTAAGGCTCGTCATAACATTTCAAACACCAAAAAAATTTCTGGTGAGGCGTCAAGTGCTGATCCCACTAATGTTGATTCATTCAAGGCTAAATTAAACGAGTACATTGTCAGTAATAATTTAAGCAAATATCAAGTATATAATGCTGACGAAACTGGGTTTATGTGGCGAGCTGTACCAAGTACATCCTTAACCAGTAGGATGCAGGAAAATATTCCTGGACGAAAGATAAGCAAGGAACGACTCTCAGTCTTGCTCTGTGCTAATGCTGATGCCTCTCACAGGACAAAATGTGCCGTGGTAGGCAAGTCTAAAAATCCTCGAGCCTTAAAAAATATAATGCAGGCACTACCCGTAATATATTACAGTTCTAAGAAATCATGGTTTAATCAAACAATATTTACGGACTGGTTTGAAAACCACTTTTGCAAAGAAGTTAGAGAATTCCAGATCAACAAATGTGGAATAAAGGCCAGTGAGGTTAAGGCATTATTGCTGCTAGATAATGCCCCTGCTCATCCCATTAGCAAGTTAATTTCAAGGGATGGCAGAATAAAATGCATGGCACTTCCACCAAACACAACATCCTTGATCCAGCCCATGGACCAAGGTGTTATCCTTGCTGCTAAACGTATGTACCAAACAGCAATGCTTGAAGATGTTTTAGTTGTTTTACCTAGCGAGGAAGATGAATTGACAGGAAAGGATACAAGGGCTCAAAGAACACTAGAAAATCTCAAAAAGTACACAATCAGGGAAGCAATATTCCACTGGGCTAGGCTTTGGAATAAAGTGAAAGAAACCACACTAACAAATTCATGGAAGAAACTGTTAACAGAGAGGCCTAGATGTGACGCAGCAGTATCTGATAGTGAATTCGAAGGTTTTGAAAATGAAGCCAATGATTTTGAAGGGTTTGAAGAAACGATCCGAACAATGTTGCTCCAAGCTGGTCAGGGTGTACAAGTGAATGATATCAATGAATGGTTAGAAAATGATTACGATCCTGGTTATGAATTGTTAACTGAAGAACAGATTGCACAAAGTGTTCTCGGAAATGACTCTGATGACTCTGATGATGACTCGGACGATGTTGGTGAGGCTCTGCCTAGAGGTGTCGGATATCAGAAAAGATTGGAACAAATTGAGGAACTCATTGAATATTCAAGAAAAAGTAAACATGAGGTTGTTGGAAATTTTTATGTACACTTTACAGCCTTTAAGCAATGTCTCAGAACGTTAGCCAGAGAAAATCAGATTCAAACAAAAATAGATAAATTCATGATTTCAACGGTTCGTGAAAAATCTTCGTCGACAAGCCATGCTGCACCCGCCGATGCAGAATTACCATCGACAAGTCGTGGAGCATCCGCCGGCAACGAATGCTCTGCAAGCCATGCTGCACCCGCCGATGCTCAATTACCATCGACAAGTCGTGGAGCATCCGCCGACAACGAATGCTCTGCAAGCCATGCTGCACCTGCCGATGCTGAATCCCATCGACAAGTCGTGGAGCATCCGCCGGCAACGAATGCTCTACAAGTCATGCTACATCCGCCGATGCTGAACTCTCATCGATAAATCATGGAGCATCCACTGGCAATGAATGCTCTACAAGCCATGTTGCACCCGCCGATGCTGAATTCTCATCGACAAGTCGTGACGAGTCATCCACTAACGATATAAATTATGATTGAAAGGCATATAAATTAGTGTAAAAAGAGTACAGTATTGTAAGTGTTAATGATTAATTAAGCCTAGACAAAAAGATACTGTACAGTGTAAATATACAGTAGAAATAATTGTCAATAGTGAAGTAGAATTAGAACTCATGTGAATTAGTAGTAAGCCTAGCTGTTGTGTGAAGTGAATGCCTGAAAATAAGTGTGCATACTGTATGTACCCTGTATGCAATATAAACAATATAAAACAAGCGCTGCAGAGGATGACGTAATCTTCAAAGCTTCGTAATCTTCAGCTTCAATAAAAGTAAGTCAATTTACCAATTTTATTATAATATTACAAGATATTAATTTTTTTTCAACAAAAGCTACATATTACTCTCTGCAAATGTATATTCTATCGTTAGCAGAGAAAAGGTGAGCTCAAAATATTTCGTCTTGGCTAGCTCTCAGTGACAAGGCTCGATCGCCATTGTTATGGCCTGGCCGCCACGCCCTGTGTCATAACATTAAAAATACATTACCTGCACTGTTCAGGGTAAATCAAAACACATCTCTAAAATTTTATTGAGAAAATATTAACAATCACTGATTGATACATGAAATATTTTGCAATACAAAGGAATGAATCAATTTTTTTCCACCCATCTGGACTTGATCAGACCGTGTTCACATATCATCCATGCAGCAGCCACCAGCTGGCTTAATCGTCGGCGTGGCACTAAACTGGAATGCAATTACACAATGAACTTTATTTAATTTTAGTTATACAGTATAAAATATATCCTACCTGAATGTTACTTGAAAAATTACCCGACCCGACCTAACTTCGGAAATAACGGAGCTCCGGAAATAACGACTAGGGTACAGCCCCATATAGGTCGTTCTCCTGATGTTATTACTGTTCAGAGTACAGGCGGCATCCGTGTTGCAAGCTAAGTTAGGTTGCTGCAACATGCTAGGTTGGTTTCCCCACTCGGATGCCCCAAGGCCGCCCCGTTTGGTTCGGTGCTGTTCGCCCCTTTCCCTTCCTGTTCCCGGCTCCGGACCGTCTGAGAGTTTCGGGGTCGGGGCGGGGTTTCGTTGGGGCAGAGACTCGGGCGGTTTTCGGGGGCTGCCCCGTTCGGGTTGGGGTGATGGAGGTTTTAGAGCCTGTTCCTCCCGCCTAGGCTTCTGGGGCTTGCCAGCGGCCCTTTTCTTGTTGCCTTTCCCATGGACTCTTGCTTTTCTTTAGGGCAGAGGGCTTGGAGGACGGCTCTGCCCCGGGGCCTCTTTTGTTGGTTCCCGGGGCTGTGGGGGATGCCTGCTCGCAGTTCTGTGGCGGTTTGCCCCTACCTGGGGTTTGCTGCTGTCGGGCGGTGTTTTCGCCCATCCAGTCTGCTTGCTTCCCACTTTTGCTGGCGTGTTTTTGTATATTTAGCGTCAGGCACAGCCCCTGCTGGCGGCCATTTTCGTCTGCCGGTTTCCCGGCGTGGCCACCAGGGCGGCGTTGCGGTTTGTTTACATACGCCTGGGTGTGCGAGCGAGCGTCTCGGGTGAGTTTTTCGCCTTTTTTCAGGGGTTTTTATTCTCCTCTTGTTGTTTCTTTGCTTTTCTGGTGTTTTCTGCCCGTTGCTTGTTCCTCTGGGAACGTTTGGGTGTTCATTTTCCACGGGATTTTCCTTTTTGTCTGTTTTGGGTCTGGGCCTTTGGGTTTGGGCTCAGTGTCCCTGGCTGGTATGCTTGCTCCCACACCTTGTTCCTCGGTTTTCGGTCTGTTGTGACTGTTTTCCCCAGGGATTCTGTCAGGGGGCTGTGCTTTGCCTTTGTGGTGTTCTCCGCTGGCGAAATGTGGTGGTTGGGCTCCCCCTGGTTCGATTCTGGGTTCCTTTGAGTTCTTTGGTTTCGTTCCAGAGGTTTCTTCCTCTTCGGCCTCCTCTTGTGGGTTCAGGGGACTGTTTCCTCGTGTGACCCGGTTCTGCCTTCTGGGGTACCGGGGTCTTCCTGGCTTGCAGCCTGTTGTTTTTGGGTCTTGGCACATGTTGTGGTCGTGCTGGGACCTTGAGGTTTTGCTGTCGAGGTGGGCCTTTTTGATGCAGTTGTGCCTTCTTTGCCTGGCTGGCGTGGTGCTCTCTGCCTACTAGTTGGCGTCTTGTATAATTTTCTTTTACAATGTATGTCTTCGCCTAGTTGTGCTTGCGGGGGTTGAGCCCTGGCTCTTTGGTCCCGTCTCTCACCCGTCACAGGTGTACAGGTTCCTGAGCCTATTGGGCTCGGTCCTGTCAACACTCGTACCTGTGTATGGAGTCAGCCTCCACCTCCTTCTTTTCTAGTGCTTGCCATTTGTCTACCACTCTGATACTGTGCAAGTTCTTTCTGCTTTCTGGGGCTCTTTTGGGCACTCAGTTTCCACCTGTGTATCCTGGTGTGTGTTCCCCTTGTTCCTTAGCCTGTCCTATCAACCCTGTCGATTCCTTTGGGAATCTTGAATGTGGTGTTCAGGTCCCCCCCTCACTCTTCTGTCTTCCAGCGGAGTGAGGCTTAATTCCCGTAGTCTATCCTCATGTTTTGTGTGTGTGTATACATGTACGTGTGTCCACTGTGTGTGTGCGCATGTGTTTACACGTGTCACATCTTGTGTGTGTGTTTAATTTTCTTTCGGATGGGGTTCTGTTCCCTTCTCTGTTGCCGGGGCGCTGGGGGAGCAGCTTGCTCTGTTGCCCTCACATGGTCCCGCTGTTGGTGGGCGCTTTGGGTTGTCTTCCGGCCTCTGGATGTGGCGGTGGACGGTTTCTCCCCCTTTTGGGGGGGTTCAGCTCTGGCGGGGTGGGCTTCTCCCCTGCGCTTCGTCCTGTCATCTTGGTGGGTGCGTTCGACGTGGTCGTTCCACCCCTTCCTTCTGGGGTTTCCGTCTGCTCTTTGCAGTCACGTGCTTCCCCATATGCAGTTCTTCTGGACTTCCTCAGTCTGCGCCCTGGATCCTATGCCCTCCTCGGGGGACTGTTGTCTCGTCCGGTTTCTGTTGGGGCCGGGTGCCTGGTTGGTGGTCCTGGACCTCCGGGTCTCTTCTTGGCACGTTCCTCTCCAGTTTCTGGGTCTGGCACAGCTGGTGGTGGGGCTTCGGGTTTGCTGTTTTTGTTGCCTTCCCTATTTTGTGATGGGCACTCGGTATCTTTTTGCATCTTTACCGGATCTTAGTGCCCTGTCTGCGTCTGAGATTCGGTGTCTGGCCTACCTCGACAACTGGCTGGTGTGGGCCCAGTCAGTCCGCTTGTCTACTCGCCAGGGGGTGGTGCTTTCCTGATCGCCGGGTTTGGTTTCCTGGTGATCTGGAAGTTTTTTCCATCTGTTCCATCTCGGGTTCGGACCTGGGCCTTGTTTCAGGCTATTGGGCTACTCATTGTCTTTCTCTCCTGAAGTGTTACTGCAGCTGTGGTCCCGCCTTCAGCTGTACATGAGGGGGTCCCGGGTACTCTGCGGTTGCTTGGGCGGTTGTGCGGGGGTCTGGTCTTCGACGTGCTGGTCTGCACGAGGAGTCGGGTTTGGCTTCACTGTCTGTTTGGTTCCTTCGGAGTCTCCCCTTCCGCCTCTTGCATTCGTAGGGTTCCTCCGGGGAGCTTGTGTTGGTGCTGCGTCTCCAGCTTCCTCCTTGGGGTTTTCGGGGTTCCGTGCTTTGGCACCTCCCTGAGCCTTCGCTCGTTGTGTTCACGGACGGGTCATCTCTCGGCTGGGACTTTGTGACCAATGCTCACTAGGTCGGCCGAAGTTGGTGGAGTCTGTCCGTCCATCGGGCTCACAGCCCGGTTTGGGTGTTTGTGGCTGTCTGGTTGCGCTTCTGAGGGTTTGGGTCCCTCGGTGCTCTACCGTTCAGCTCTGTTCGGGCTGTTCTCTGGCGGTTCTTGCCGGACCCACACGAGTTTGGCTATCGTGAGGTTCATGTCTGGGGTGTGTCCTATGTCCTGGTGGACAGCTGTCTCGTTTTGTTGGCTCTGTCGGACGTCTGGACTCCTGGCCGTGGACTTTTGGAGTCAGCGTGGTCTAGGCGTCGCCAAGTTGTGGCGCCCTTTCCCACCTGCGAGGCATTCAAGGTGGATGCTTTATGGCAGGACTGGTCGAGGTGGGGGTACCTGTTCCTCTTCTCCCGGTCCAGCTGTAGCTTCAGGTTTTTGGCTCGGTTGCAGCCCATTTCCACGAGAGCAGTCCTTATGGTTTTCCTGGTGGCCGGCCTAGCCTTATTTTCAGACGCTGCTTGATAGGTGTCCGAACCCGGGGCGTTTTCCAGCGATTCAGCGTTTTTTCGACAGGTCGAATCGGTCCTGTACATGACTGGTTGGGCCTTCTCCTCGGCTCTTCGCGTCTGGTATTTTGACGTGGATTTCACCATCTCTATGGTGTTCAGGTGGCTTTGTTGACGGTGTCCAACCTGCGAGCTTCGTCTTGGCGCCAGTATGGCGTTTCATACGTTTTCTCGTGTTTTTTTCACCTCCGGCCTGCTCATGTGTCGCCTGAGCCGTCCTGTTCTTCGATCAGGGTGCCTTCTTATCTTCTCCTCGGTTTGTGGTAGCCCCTTCGGTTCCGGTTTTCTGCTCTTTGGTATTGGTGGTAGATTTGCACGTGTGCTGCCTTTCTCCGTCCTGGCGACGGTCGAGACGGCTGCTTTCCGGAGGGGTTCTGGGGGTATTGATGCTTGTTTGGTTCGGCGGGGGTGCATCCTGTGTGTTGTCCTTGTTTTCGCCATTGCCGGAAAACCGTGTCTCGGGAATCGCTGTGGTTGCTCTGGTTCCCCTCGTTCCCGTTTTCGGGGCTCGGGTCTCCCAGGTTGTCCGCAGATTTTCATTCTTCCGGCCTGTGGTCTGTCTTTGCGCCCGTGCTGTTCAGACGTTGGCAGCTTTTGCTGCTGTGTTGGGACGTCTAGGGCTCATTCGGGCGCAGGGATTTGAGTGTCGCACAGGTCTTGGCCACCATTCTTGTGCATCTGCTCCTGTGCGTTCTTGTTGCCTTGGGTCGCAGGTTGCGCCCTGTTGTCTCGGCTTTGTGTTGCAGAGTTTGTGGCGGCGCCTCCAGGGTTAGCCCTTTCTTTTCCTTCTCTTGGGTATGAAGCTCCAGGGAGCCATAGGGGCTCCCCACAGAAAACCAGCGTTGAATGTAATGAAACGCCATTTTCTGGGTGAGCCCCGGAGGCTCCCTGGAAACCCTCCCTCCTCCCGGTCGGCAGTTTTTCGCGTTGGTTGACGCTTAGCTTCCGAACTGAAGCTTGGCAGCCGG